>CAJHNH020005379.1:230685-390685 GCA_905116865.2 Candidula unifasciata
TATTAGCCATCGGACGTTGGGGTTCATACTGAGAGGAGGATCTGAGCACCTATGGACATGTCCGGAGTGCAATGACGATAACCCAACTAACTAACTAACTAACTAACAAAGCACAACAATAAATTAACAAGACAAATCACTAACAAAACACCACTAGCTGGTACTTTGATGATCGACCCGAGATCAACAAGTTGACATCGGTTCAAGGATCTTGGCACCGCTTAACGTAAAACAAAACAGACCTATAGATAATTAACTTCTAGCCCAGCCAACCTCCCACATAAATATTATCAATGATGAAAGAGGATAGACTAGAATGATAGACAATGTACGGCACCGCTGTTCCAAAGACGACCCTGTGGAACACCACGGGCAAGAGAACAAGACCACAGCACAACACCACAATCAAAACAAAACTTATCTTTTCTCCAGCCTGGGATCCGAGATGCCCCTTGAAACAGGATGATGATCCGGAATACAACAGGAATCACAAACAGGATGATGCCGAGGACGAAGGGCCTCAGTTGTAGCTTGTGCGTTCTTCAATCATTCAACACGTGCGAATAGTTGAAAGGAGTTTTCGGGATTGGTATCTGTTTGAATCTTGACTTTCAAAAATTAAAAAATACTATTTACAGGAGGTTAAAGTAAAGGACGTGTTAAACTTCGTACCGCCTCCCTAAGTGTAAGCGTTCATGCTTATCTCAAAATTCGTAGTTTGTGAAAGGCTTTGCATCATTTTGGAATACCAAAGAAGTTGGATAAAGAAATTAACATCAGATGCAGTAAAGCAAACCAAGTATTGGGACAGCCAGCCCCCCCCCCCCCCCCCCCTTCCAACTCTTACAGCATAGGACAATCCCAATCAGCACAAAGAGACATCTTATTCAAAGCATATTTATTCCAACTCTTTGTTACCAGTGCCAGACATGGTCACTCACAACAAACCATACAAGAAAATTAGTAACCATGGAAATGAGATGTCTGAGAAGGGCTGTAGGAGTGACTATAAGAGATAAGATCAGGAATGAGATCATAAGAGAAAAAGTCGGCACAGAACCAATTCTAAATTACATACGAAGACAGCAAGTGAAATTGTTTGCCCACTTGGAGAGAATGCCTTGTGACACTATACCATACAAAGCATACATGGAAAGAGAAGAATGACGTAGAGCACGAGGTAGACCAAGAACAATTAGTTAGTTAGTTAGTTAGTTGGGTTATCCTCATTGCACTCCGGACATGTCCATAGGTGCTCAGATCCTCCCCTCAGTATGAACCCCAACGTCCGATGGCTAATAGTACCAGTTCTATGTTGATTAACAAGTCTTCTGGCGTAGCTGGTGTGCGTCTCGTTTTTTGCTGTGCCGATCTTAATTCCCAAGTCTGCTATTCTGGCGAGTGATGTGGATTCACTGCCACCAAAGTCCTCTATTCTTCCCATTTCTCTGAGGGCATTGATAATATCAGCATGATCCATAGGCTGACCGTCGGTAGTGATAGCGGATCCAGCCAACCTGTCAGCTCTTTCATTTCCATCGACGCCTGCGTGTCCCGGAACAAAAATAAAGGTGACTCCACGCACAGTGGACTTCTGTAATGATTCAAGCCATTGTCTTCGCACTGAACCTGCCTGAACCCTCCGGATCATACTCATTGAATCACTGAGTATACACACGCGGGTGTATTTTTTTGTGTTTCAAGCCAGGCAAGCGCTTGTGTCACTGCCATCACTTCCATCGTCATGCTGCTGGTTGTCATGGAGAAGGCGCCGTTGGCTTCTTTGACTGTTCTGCCCGCTGAGCGTGCTGTAAATGCCCATGCGCTTCTTCTTTGGCGTATAACGGATCCGTCTGTATAGATTATTGCATCTGCTTCGTCTGAATTTTCACCGATGAGAGCGTTGACCTCTGCATTAACAGCAACAGGATTCTCTTCTCTACATCGCCTGTTGAGTGTGACAATACAGGAAAATGTACAAATAAACGCCTGAGGCACAGGTATCCATTCTGCACCAGGTATGATGTCGGTTAGGCTGCATATTTGCCTAATGACATCTTCTGCCCGACCTAGCCACGATTTCCCCCTCTTCAGTCTGTCGCCCTTTTCACTAAAAAGCGCTTGATGCAGTGGAACAATATGGAACCAAGAACAATATGGAAGGATAACATCAGAAAAACTCTACAACAGCACGATGTGCCTATGGTCGAAGCGGCAACCGTTTGTTTTCAGTATTAGTAAAAGAGGCAAATAAACCCCCCCCCCCCCCCCCCCCATTTTCCGCCATTTTTTGCGCTTTAGGCTAAATTAATAAACATCCACATGGAAAAAAAAGGGAAAAACGACAATCATCCTCCGGAGGGAACCCAGGGATGAGCTGATCCTAAAGGCGTGGCACTGCCATAGTCAGACAATGTTGCCTGTTCTAACAGGCGGATAAAGTTCATAGACAGCACGACCCTTGACATTCATTGGTATCGGTCCGCCTATACAGACATAGTGACCATTGGGGGGGGGAGGGGGGAGAGAGTTCCACTGGTCATCTCTGCTCAGTCTATATGAGCAGAAGTGGTAATAAGGCACTGATGGAAAATGCAGTGCAAGATGCTACAGATTTAGACTTAGCCAGAGGTGTTGCTGTCAGTTTCAGGGAAGATAAAGCAGTGGATATTTCCGGTCTAAAATAAAGGATTAGGCATGGCTGAATGTTTACATTGACAGATATTTATGCTTCCAACAGCGCTTTGCTCATCTACATATAGATGGTAGTTTACGGTTTCCCTACGTGAGCTACTGAGTTTAGTGCTTGGTGCAGACCTGTGAGCTGTTTGCTGTGCCGTGGTCTTCTGTATGACCGGTAGCCGGTTTATGTTCGAGCTGATGAAATATTTTATGTAATAATTCTACGTGTGAATAATCAACTGATCGTACCCGACTACTTCCATCAACTACAAACTGTGTTTCTGGTGGCGACTGTTGGCTTTGGCGTCTCTAGCAACGGTCATATGCCTTTACTGCGTGCGTATATTTCAGGACTGGACCGGGACGAATTGTTTGTTTACCAGTTTTTCAGATGGGAGAGTGAGAGATTTTTTATTTGATTTTCACTAGTACGGGAATGGAGAAGCCCGATTGCAATGAAGTTGAAACCTCGACCAAGACTTAGATGCAAGAAATCATGAACATTTAATGAACGGGAATGTACAAGTACTTGGGTACACATTTGTACTGCAATCAAGACCGAAGGGTTGCGATATCCATAGTACCGAGCCAAAGGGTTAACAATTCATGGTTTCTGGATTGAAAACATACACACACAGACATTTCTACTGCTCCAACATACTAATGAAAGAAACGCAGCCTAGAGAACTGTCTGGAAAAAAGGTATACTATGGCCTACAACATATGTTAAAATCAAATGCTCTGTCTGGTAACACTAATGCCACAATTTATAAAACCCAGATTTACGGTACCCATAATTGAATCAAGGCCGAAGGGTTGCAATATCCATAGTACCGAGCGAAAGGGTTTACAGCTCCTGGTTTCTGGATATTAAAAAAAAAAAAAAAACTAGTGAGACCAATTGTCCCATGTGGATATGAAATAAAAGAAATGAAGCATTGATAAAAAAAATTTAAGATGCCTTACGATGAATCTTTCAATCCATTAAAGATGCAAATCTCGGAACATAGAGAATGAGAAGCATGAGCAACAGATAGTTGTGTGTTAAATCATCACTAATTACTGGTATCAGGAGGCGCTAATAGACTGTGATGTTCGGAGTATCTAGAGTGAATGGCAGATAACAGATAGACACAAACTGCATACGCAAAATAATATAGTGAGAGTAAACATCGAGGCAAATTATGAAGACTGCGGAGAAATAATATAGAGACAAGATTTTCAAACACTCAGAGAAATTAAAAGGAAAGAGAAGATCAATCGCAGAGATGACCCGAGGCAGGTGATATCTGCAGCAATGGACCTGAAGGCTCAGTTTTGAAGAAAATGCTTCCCCTTATCTTAAAATCTCCAAAGAAATTATATATCCATTCACGTCCATTTCTCGATAAACATCTGTCAAGAATATTCCCTCTTTGCCTTGATTGACCGACCTCCTTGCTTTCTATAAATAAATTGGTCCAGTTGTCACAAAATGCGATCTCTTCAATCACTTTCTGCAACTAATTGTTTTCTTTGTAACATGAAGCGAAACAAATCAGAGAACAGTACACACCCTTGTCTGACATTCGTCTGCATCAGTCCACATGGTGACCACAATATTTTGAGCTAAAAGGGGGACATTGGTCGGGGATCACTTTGTACGACGAACTGGATTCCATAGAAAAATGGTTGACACTTCTATATTCACCCAAATAACCATGAACAGTTTTTCTTCTATATGGTCAAATAGGTTTGTTCTTTCCTGTTTAAATTGTTACTGGCATAGGCAACATAAAAGAGTTTGCCATAGTGTTTTTTTTTCCTGGAGCAAAGTAGATACTAACCCAATTCAGTTTGCGTCTGTTCTTAGTATGAACTTACTACTAATATCAGGCAACTGTTATATTTGTTGATTAATATTCACACAGAGATGCAAAAAAGTGGTCAGAGAAAATTCTCAACATTATATATGTTCATTTCTGTAAGGTTGTTCTTTATGCCATCACTCCACTTTTTACGAGGTTTTTCCCCTCGCTCTATACCCGTTGCAACGTTTTAGTGTGGCTCGCTGTGGTAGATGGTAACAGGGCATTCTTGTTAGATGCCCAAACCACTTCATTCGTTATTCTTTGATGATCTGTAAGACTAGCTTTTTTTCCTAGCATTCATCTGATTTCGTATTCCGTCTTTCCTTGAAATTCTTGAAGCTCTTCTAAGAATTTCATCTGTTGTCACAATTTTACGTAAATTGGAGGATTAAATGTCTACGTTTGACACTGATATCATAGTGTTAGTTAAAAAAAAATAGTTCTGATAAGATTCACTTTAGTACTTTGGCATATCTGCTTGTGTGTCAACAGGGAAGACGGTTGCCCTTAGTACATCGCGAGCTAATTTATATGTCCAGTTTTCCATCGGATGTGAAAAGTGCTCCTAAATACTTGAATTCCTCTGTCTAAAGGCGTTGATTTTAAAATCTTATATTTATCCCCTTTGTTATTAAATTGATTTAGATGGTGCTATAGGCATTCCGTACTTTTTACTATGAGTACTTGGTCGTCAGGGAATAGTATTTCTGTAATATTTGCCTAATGATCAAAGCAGCCCTAATCTTGCCGTCCTTTTTAGGATGCAATTTTTTTTTATTTGAAGCCCTACTCTGGCTCATGCCAGTGACCGCAATATACCCTGGCCATAAATATAGCCTAATGGCTTCTGGGACCTCTCCACGGTGATCCTCATTCACATGGTGGCACTTTGTGTCATCGGGTGTTTATCGCTTGTGTGATGTCCTAGTGGGGTAGAAAGTCAGTCAGTCAGTCAATAATCAAAGTTTGTTTCTCTACATATAGTATCCACGTATGTGATAAAAAGAAGTGGCAATAGTATACGGTCCTGACGCACACCAGAGTTCACTTACAAGTTCTTGACAATCCTGCCTGCGATCTTATGCAGCATTTACTATGTGTGTGTAGGTTTTTGCAAATAATAATGAGATGATCGCTGATTCCAATTTTCCGCATACATGCCCACAACATGTTCATGTCTACTCTATCGAAAGTGGTTTCCTGGTCTAGGAATGTCAACATTGAGGTATTATCATGTTCTATTGCTCCCCCCCCTCTCTCTCTCTCTCTCTCTCTCTCTCTCTCTCTCTCTCTCTCTCTCTCTCTCTCTCTCTCTCTCTCTCTCTCTCTCATGTTCTATTACCCTCTCTCTCTCTGACAGATGTCGCTATGTGTAAATGGCATCTGTGCAATTTCTTTTGTGTCGAAAGCCCATCTGTGCTTCTGACAGTTGATACTCTGTCATTGGTCTCAGCCTTCTTTCGATGATCATTGCATAAATTTTCCCACTGTGACTGAGAAACGATTTTCCTCTGTAATTAGCACAGTTCCTCTTCATCGTCATCATCATCAGGTGCCTTGCCGACTGGCGTGGGCGATCATGCCTCTCCATAATCTGCGATCTCCTGCAGCATGTATCAGTTCGTGTGCCGACACACCTCCATGCCATGCAATAAGACTGTCAAGCATCTTCTCTCGTTGTCTACCTCTATCTCTCCTTCCACATATCTTTCCAGTGGTCACATGTTCTATTTTCATTCTTCTCATAACATGGCTGAAACATGATGACTGTCTCCTTCTGATGTCTGTGATAAGTTGTCTTTGGGCTCCCGCCTCTTTCAAAACCTCTTGGTTGCTCTTTCTTGCTGTCCAAGGTATTCAAAGCATTCTTCTGTAAAACCACATCTCCGAGGCCTCCAGGAATTGTTTGGCCTGCCTACCTATTGTCCAGGATTCACAGCCATATGTTAAAACTGGATGTATGTAGCAAGCAAGAATTCTTTTTCTAACTCTCAATGACAAGGATATATTGCACAAGATGTTTTTCATTTTATAAAATGCAGTTTTTGCCTGTCCTATTCGGTTTCTTACCTCAGTTATGCATCTTCTATCTGATGTTATCCATGTCCACAGATACTTAAATTTCTGTACTTGTCCTAAAATAACACCATCAACTTTTATTACACACTTAGGAATAATTCGTTTCTTTGATACCACCATTACTTCTGTCTTCCCATTATTCAAACTGAGGCCCATTCTTCCACTTTCTAACACCACAATGTCTATCATTTCCTGTAGTTCTTTCTGGCTTGTTGCTATCAAGACTGTGTCATCAGCATAACGTAAATTTTTTATATTGTGCTCACCAACCACAATTCTGGGCATACCAATTAAAGCTCTCATTATATATTCACTGTATATTGAAAACAAATCAGGTGACAGTACACATCCTTGTCGTACGCTCTCTTTATGCTTTGAAATGTACCTAAACAGTTGTTAATTCTTATAGCTGCTGTTTGCTGCCAATACATATTCTTTATTATTCTTACATCTTTCCCATCAATGTTTAATTTTTCTAACAGTTTGATTACTTCTTCATGCTTCACACAGTCAAACGCTTTTGTATAGTCCATGAAGCATGTGTACAAACCAGTCTTTACTTCTATAGCTCTTTCTGACAATGTCCTTAGGATGTATATGGCATTGTTTGTACCCTTTTCTTCTACAAATCCACATTGTTCATAGCTGATTTATGGTTTAATTTTGTTTCTTATTCTTCTCATAATTATTCTCAGTAAAATCTTAGTCATGTGACTCATAAGACTTATTGTGCGATGGTCTTCACATTTTATAGTGCCTGGTTTCTTAGGCAGAGCTATAAATATGGATTTTAAAAGGTCATTTGGAATATACCCACTATTATAAATATCATTTAAAAGTTTAGTTATTATTTCAATTCCAAAATCTCCCAGTGCTTCGATTTCTTCCAGTGAGATGTTGTCTGGCCCGGGTGCTTTTCCTTTCTTCATATGATGTATTGTATTGCATCCTCAACTTCTGCAGTCATTATTGATGGACCATCATTGTTGGTCTGCAGTTCTACATCTGGTCTATTATCATCATACAATTCCCCTATATACTCTGTCCATCAGTTAATTATATTACTATGTCCCATTAATAAGTCACCATGTTTTGATTTCAAACATCCAGTGTTGTTACGTGTCATCTTTCCTGTTAACATGTATAATTTCCATTGCATTATACCGGTTTTGTACAGTGACATTGTACTGGTCCTTAATTTCTTTATCCGTTCTAAGAATTCCTAAATTCAACTTGATGTTCTGTGGTGTTTTTCTAATGTTCTTTAGTTTTATTCTAATTTTTCCTACAACTGGAACATGGTCATTTAAGCAGTCTGCTCCTGGTCTAGTTTTTGCTCCAACTAAGCTGCTCCTGAATCTTCTTGAAACCAAATTATAATCAGTCTGATTGCGGACATTATCACCAGGACTTTTCCAAGTCCACAATCTTCGAGGATGGTGTTTAAACCAGGTGTTACCTATTATCATGCTACGTGACTCAGCCCATGCTATTAATCTGTCACCTCTCACATTCTTTTCTCCTAGGCCATAGCCACACGTTATTCCGTACACTTTTTCACTTCCTACTTTCGCGTTGAAATCTCCAAGTACCATTGTTACTTCACAATTTTTGCATTGATTAACAGCCAAGTCTAACTCGTCATAAAATGCGTCAATATCTTCCTCTGAACTATCTGCTGTTGGGGCATAAATCTGTACAAAGTTGATGTCAAACGGTCTGCTAATAGTACTCTGTCTGATATTGTCCAAAATCTTTTCAGTTTTTGAGTTCTTTTGATCCAAAATAATACCAACTCCCTTACTATATTCCTTCCCACCCGAGTAAATAATTCTGTACTGATCTGAATACTTTTCACCTGCTCGAGGCCATCGCATTTCACTAATTCCTAATATGTTGATGTTCATTCTTTTCATTTCCATCTTGATGTTATCCAACTTTCCGTTTTGTACGAGTGTTCTGACATTCCATGTACCAATGTTCATGTTTCTACCATTTACTTTTTCTACAGTAGCTGGATGACGTAGAACACGATGCTCCCTACCGGACGATGTGATTCCACTGGAATCCCCATTCACGTCGTTATCTGAATGCGTATTATTTTGAGGCATGATTTTCTTGGGATAGTACAGCGGTGGTTTCCCCTTGACTTCCGCAGGTTTGTATACGGTTTGACTCCAATAGACTTTGTCTAAAGAGACTTACCCTGCAAGGCAGCAGGGGGGAGAGGTTAGGGCGTTCTTACCCGCCGATGGCCATGTCGTAGAGTTTCGAGGTATTTTATAGAGTTAGCTGTCCCACCAACTAACTCGCCTCCTCTCAATGACCATCACCTGTTTTGGTCCACGACCACTTATTCAATATATTCGTGGCTAACCTCTATATCTAGAGGCCTTTCCACATCCGCCACCTGGTGGACGTGCCTAGTAGTAGGACAGGCTCCTACCCCAGGACAGTTCCTCTTAATTCCTTTATTTTCCATAGCGGGACGATGACAGCAGTTTGCCAATCTGATAGTGTGTCTTGATTTTCCCATGTCACCTGGATTATTCTCTTCAACCATGTTGCTCTCGCTTTTCCTGCTGTCTTGATGGCCTCGGCGGGTGGATCATCAATGCCTGTCGAGTCTAGGGACGGTATGAATTACCTATTCTACTTCATCTAATAATATACTTGGTTCTAGTTCCTCTGCCGTCAGTTCTTATTTGTTTTTATGTTCTTCCTTGCTTTCATCACTTTTTTTTTTTTTTTTTTTTTGGCAGCAAACTAACGATTCAAAGTAATTGCTCCACCTCGCTAAAATTGTGTTAGGTTCTATTAAAGACAGACCTCTTTTCATCATTTATAATTTCTTTTTTGGTTGAATTTTTTGTTCCTATTTCCCACGCCTTTGATGATTTTTTTTTCTAGTTTTTCCACTGCTGTTCTTTCTTCTTCAGCCAGCTTGCTTCCAAACTTTCCATGAATCTCTTTTTGCTTTTCTGAGAGTTCTCTTTATTTCTCTTCTAATTATTCTTTTAGCTCCATATTTTTCTTGTGCTATTTTTATAGTGGTGTCCCTAAAATTCACTTATTCTGAACTTACCCCAAGTGTTTCTTGTGGAAGCTGTTCATAATTTGCTTTAACTTTTGCTGGAATGCTCCCTAATTTTCCCCACACTCTAGTTCTTTCCATTTAATTATGCCGCTTTAATGATTATATTTCTTTCTTGTTTAATAACTTATCTTGACTTTTCTGTCAAGTATCACCACCATCTGTATGTAAACTCAAGTTCCAAATAGTGTGCCCCAAAAATTCCAAAGTGGGAAAAACCAGATGCCACTTTATGGGTCCTGCAGTTAATCTACTTCATTCAGTCGTGTCAGAACCTTGTCAAGTTTTTCTAAATGTTGGTTAAAGTTTTAGAGGTAATCAAAATATTATCTAAAAATGACAAATGGAAGAATCTTTGGGAGGATCCAACAGTTACTTCATCATTACTAATGAACATGGTAGCAGCATTACAATGCCAAAAACGGGACGACTTTGAACTCGTAATGTTGAGATATTTCAGGCTTTACAGGTATCTGATAAAACCCTTTACTAAGGTCCGTCTTATAAAACAAATTATGCTCCACTCAATTTGCCAAAGGTTGTTTTTGATCAGATAAGGGTACGGGTTAAAACTTTGCAAACTTGTTCAGCTGTTTGTAATAAATACACAAACGATGCTCTCAACTGGGCTTATGTAATAACACAGCTCCTGCACTATACATCAAGGTTTGTATCTCCTTCCTTAAAGCCGTTTCCTTTGCAAAAGGAATAGTGTATGGCGTTTGACGAATAGGTACTGAACTTCCGAATTTCACAGCATACTCAAATTCGTCAGATGGGGCTTATCTGTCAAAACCTGTGTTTTAGTAATACCCTATTAATAGTTTGCTTCAGCTCTAGGGGCAAAGAGGTATTTACAGCATCATTATCAATAGACTATTGCAGTTTTAACAGGTATTCTGCCTCCCCCGTCACCCGTTTTCCCACAACCCTCTATTTCTGTAGCACCTGACAAAGCCAACAAGTTAGCTTGACATTCACTGAAGCCATAAGTTGTTCCTGAAGAGATTTATACGACATACCCAAGTCTTTCCTCTAACTGATATTTTGTAATTGGTTCGAGATACCCCCCCCCCCCTTTCCAGAGTGTGATCCAATCCAGCCGAAATCTAATTATATTTTTATTTATTTCCTGGGGTAACAACAGTAAAACTTTGTTCCCAATATTCAAAGAACAATATTTCGCTCTGTTATTATATTATGTACCAACGATGCCAGCATCAAGAGCATACAACATGAAAATCGAAACACCAAGAGGCAGGGGAAGACCAAGAAAAATATGGATTGAAGGAGTCACGGACAACTTGAGACTTCATAACATCACGGCATATGAAGCGACTGAGCGCGCCCTGGCTCGGTTGCCGATCATCTGATAGACTGCGACGCCTAGCGGCACAAGCAGATTTTGACAAAAGAAGATTATATTATGTAGCCTGTTTTGTTCAGACTTTCTTCAAGTTATCGGTCGCCAATTGCCACTCTAGTAGAAGATTCTGTTTGAGTTCCTTGACGTATTTGGAGGTGGTGACTACTGTCTCATCCACCGAGTCTGAGTCTACGATTCCAGAAAAGCTTTCTGTGGCCCTTTTATTGGGCGGCCACACAACAGAGTTGCCAGAGGCAAACCAGTGGAAGTGTGCGGAACCTCTCTGTAAGCGAATAAGGCTGCTGGAAGGTACTCATCCCACACATCAGGCTTAGAATTGGCCTACTTCCTCAGAATTTTCTTGATGGTACAGTGACATTTATTTACGGTTTCACTGGACTGTAGGTAGTATGAAAACGTGTGTATATGGCTAGTGAGGAAAATTGGTAAGACTTCTTCCACTACTTCTCCCTGAAACTGAGATCCATTGTCAGTAAGGATTTGGTGAGGAAACACTAACGACCTAAGGACAGTTACAATGGCATTAGCCACAACAGTTTGCAGTGAAAGAGCTTTCGACCATATTGTGCATATATCAACTAGCGTCAGGGTGATGCATTCCTCTTCCTCATCTGAGAAAGGGGTCCATCGATGTCGACCGCTACTCTCCAGAAGGGCTCATGCATAATAGGCATGTTCTCCCAATGTTACACTGGTAAACACATTTTCAAATGTGTTTTGTACCTGAAAATTAAATACATCTTTTCATTTTTTTTTTTAATGTGATGATTTCAAATATCAATGAAATTTATCAGTTACCTCTTTTTTTTTTTAAATGCGAATTTACATTACAGTAATACAAATATATGCTTTTTTAAATCTCTGGAGTGAACAGTTAGTCTTTCTATTTTAGCTTTATAAATTTTTGTTTCTTACATACTCGTTTAATAGATATTTCAACATAAATTGATCATCATCACCATCATCATGTAGCAGGTCCTTTGCAGAACGTCGCTCTCATCATGGTCTACCTGAAAGAAACTGGCCAGCTCTCCCGCCTCATGTACTTTCATACTCAAGGAGTCATATCCTGTGCCCATCTTTGTGTTGGTCGGCCCCTTCCCCCTGGTACCATGCCTTCTGCTATGATTTTTTCCAATCTGTCGTGGCACTTGATATGACCAAAATATTTCAGCTTCCGAGACAGGATGCTGTTTATCAGTCAATCTTCCTTGAAGTTCAGATCATTCAAGATGTCAGTATTTCTCCTCTTCTTTGTCCAAGATATTCTGAGAATCTTTCTATAGCATTTCAGCTCAAAAGCCCCTATTCTCTTTCTTAAGGACTGGGAGATAGTCCACAACTCACATACATATGTTGCTACAGAGAAGATGCATGCTCTCAAAATTCTAACTTTGATCTCCTTGCTGGTGCTTAACCATAGACTTTAAGGCTGTCTAATCTTTACATTGCTATGGCCATCCTCCTTTTAATTTTATAGACCCTAGATATTAAAAGTTTGTGACAATTTCAATTGCTTCACCATTAATTTTTTTTTTTATTTTTGTGCGACAGCCAGTTTTATCTGTGGACATTATTTTTGTTTTCTCTAAATTCGAGAACATATTTTGATTTTCACTGTGCTTTTGGACAGACAATATTAAATTTTCTATCGCCTTTACTCTGTTCGAAAGGAGGACTGTTTCATCTGCGTAGCTAAGTGCCGCAATAGGGTTGCCACCAATTTTGAAAGGATCATAAAAGTCACTAGTCTGGTCATTTTTGAAATTTCTCATTATAATTTCTGCGTATATTTTGAATAGGTATGGTGAGAGACTGCACCCCTGCCTCACTCCCTTTTGGATCTCGAACCAATCCGATTGTTTCACCAGCTGCTCTGATGGCTGCTTGTTGTTCATGACAAAGCTTTTCAATTAAATGCACCAAATGCGCTGGAAACCCCATACTTCTCATAATAGTCCAAAGCTTCTGATGTTGGACACAATCAAATAGTAAAGATCTCTTTTTTTTTTACGCCTAAGGCGCGTCGGGCATATGGGAAGAGCACCCATATTTTAACAGACCAATCGGCACTAGGTGGGTAATGTGGTCAGCATTGCACCGGCCATCTTCACTTTCCCAGGACATACATCCTGGTACCTATTTCAGGCTGGGTCAAAATGCGAAGCGGACACAATCAAATACCTTGCTATAATCAATGAAACAAGCATGAAGATCTACGTTGTATTCTCTACATTTTTCAAAAACTATTCTTATAGTAAAGATGTTATCCTTAGTTCCTCTATCCTAAATAAATTGATAGAAAACTCAATTTAAAAAAATATTTAAAGCTCGCATAGAATGTTTTTAAAAGAAACAACTGAAATTTTCCCATCATTATTCAGGCGCTGTTTAAGTTCTCTGCTTACTTCTTGTAGTTCATCGATGAGGTGTTTCTTGTCAGTCCAGCAGTATACAGCAAGCACTGAAGAGCTCCAATTGCCTTGATAACGTAGCAGCAATTTCCGGATGAAATTGTTCACTATGCTCATCACTGACAGCTCCGCAGTTTGAATAAAGAAATCCAGATTAGAATGATGAAAATTAATTTTCAAAGACATGTTGCAGCCAAGACTCAGAAGGAGATTTTCTACAATCTCATTGTAATTATTAGATCTGTTGTTTCCAAGAAAATTGTCCACCAATGACCTAAAGGCTAGCCATGATGCTTTTTCCTTGCTTTGCAATAGCAAAAGAACTTGTCATCATGAAGATTTCCGATTTGCAGACCAAGAAATAATCCCTCTCTTATTTTAGCTTTACTCTGGCAAAATGTCTGATGAGATATTTAAAAGCATCTTCTGTTTTCTCCATGAGAAAGTTTTTCATGAGACCCAGCATAAAGTGCAAGGGTGACAACACAGTCTTGCTGGTATTGACAAGTGCTGAGTCTTCTATATTCTTACTGCCAGACTGCACTGACCACCTGATTGGCCAGTGTCTTCTGATGTAATGGTTAGGCTATGCACGGCTATCTCATTCAAGGAGAAAGTAGCAGTACTTGGTATAGACACCCTGTAGTTTAAGCAAAAGAGCGACCACTTTCAAACTGTCGCAGTAAACAATGATGATTATAGTTTATACATTTCAAAAGCTGCTTAATGTTTTCATAACTTTCTTTGATGTGAAACTGAGTGACCAACTGAAATTGATGGTAATGTATACCATTATTCAATAAAAAGCTTTAAGACTAGTCTTTGATGAATCAATAAAAAGTCTCGGCTCTTCCAGTTTTTAATTGATCTTTTAGGCGGCCATTACCCCAGAAATACTGAGAAATATTGTCTTCAAGCACACCTGTACAGGATAAGCATAAAAGAATCTGCTGCCTGTGATTGTGGAGCAGAAAGACAGACCCCTGGGCACATAATACAGTACTGCCCTCACCTCTCCCAGCAAAGACTGTGCATCTGGCCCAAGGGAGCCACATTGAAAGAGAAGCTATGGGGGACCGGTGGCAACCTTAAACACATAATCCTATTTGTGACCCAGACGGGACTCAATGTTTAGCATGACTGATGTCGAACGCAGAAGAAGAAGAACTGAGCCATGCAGAAAGGTTACCTTTTTTGGAGAAAAAAAATTTATTAGGCGGCTCTGAAGGTTCCTATACACAGAAATTTTGTCTTTTGCCAGAAGATTCCTCTGTTGCAATCTCGAACCCAAAAGCTCCGCTTTGTTCTTCGGTAAATTCAATGTCCTCTACTTCATCAGTGGAAGCAGTTAAATATAATTCTGGCACTTTCGATACTGGTATAGGTCATTACCATGTGGTACCGGACATATTGCAGAGGGGATGTTAGGATACTCCATTTCTTCTTTTCTGATATGTTTTTCCCAATTGGAGGGAACATGCAAAAGTAAGTTTTTGAGATGATCATTGGGCTCTCTCCACACCACTGAGACTGCAAAAGACATAGCCTGCCTTTAGCCAGTAAACCAGTTTCAGATTTGCTTGACTGGCAAAAGGCAAGCTTTGTCTTTTGCACTCCAGATGGTTTGGAGAGGGACTATGATCATCTCAACTGTTACTTTTGCATGGTCCCTCCAGTTGGGAAAGGCATATCAAATAAGAAGAAATGAACTCTGGAGTATCCTGACATCCTCTTTGCAATATGTCCAGTACCCCATGGCGATGACCCATGAGTAACCAAAGTGCTAGAATTATTTTTAACTGTTTCCACTGATGAAAAAGAGGGCATTCGTGGTCTTGAACCACCAACCTCAAGCAACCCAGATTTTTAGCAGACTACATCCACTAAACCACATTTAATAACCCAAAGTAAACTGAATGATCTTGTAAGAGATCTGAATTTACCAAAGAACTAAGCAGAGATTTTGAGTTCCAGATTGCAACAGTGTAATTGTAATGTTGGTATTTTCCCACGGGAATTCTATGAACTATACTATTGGAGTAAACCTTGAAATAAGAGAGAAATACATGAGAATGTGAATACTCGTAGAAACACGAGATATACAAGCAGGGCTCAAACCAGGGTGTGAAACCCAGAACGAGGGTTATAAGGTTAGACCAAGGATCTAATCAGTTAGTATGTGTTTGGCAGCTGGCGTGAAAGGTTGTATCTGATAGACGCGTGAATGTGACACTGTATATTTGAAGATGTGAAGGAGATTCTGTTCCAGAAGAAGACAGCCAAACGACAGCTTGATGACAGCCTAAGCTAAAGTGGTAGCCGACAAGTTCCAACTGGTCAAGAACTCTAACGGCCATAATTAGAGCTGCTGGATCAACCATTGTGTGTGTTACGTGTGTGAGGAAACAGGACTGGAAAGTAACAAGTGTGGAAGGGAGTAGACGTCAAGTATTTGTTTGATAGTCCTCAAATCTTGCTGGACCTGTTAGCTAATAGCAGACACTGACTGGACCACATCACCTGTGAAAGTGTGATAAAGAATATAACTGGATTTCGTCTACTCATTACCAACTGTGTCTTTCATATGAAAAACCCCTAGCAACCAGTCAGCACCACAGAGGAGACAATATCCCAGGAATCTTCTGGCAGAAGATATTAGATTTTCTGTGTACAGGAACCGACAGAAGTCACTTAATGTATCTTTCTTTTAAAAAGTGACCTTCCTGCATGCCTAAATATTTTTTGGCTAATGGCGGCCCTCAAAAATCAATTACAGACTGAAAGAGTCAAGGCGTTTCATCAATTCATCTAAAACGAGTCCTAAAGCCGTTTTGTTGAATAATGGTAAAGTATTACCATCAATTCCAGATGGTCATGCATCTCACGAAAAGAATTTATGAAAACATCAAGTAGCTTTCGAAGTGTAAAACTACGATCATCATCACTGATCACTTTGCGGTGGTCGCTCTTTTGCTTGGACTACAGGATGGATATACCAAGTACTGCTGCTTTACAAAACCCAGCACATGTCGACATCAGCAAGATTGTGTTGCCACCCTTGCACATTAGGCTCTGTCTTATGAAAAACTTGGCCAAACCCATGAGGAAAGCAGATGATGCTTTTAAATATCTAATCAGAATATTTCCCAAACTGAGTGAAGCTAGAATAAGAGAGTGAGTATTTGTTGGTCCGCAAATTCAAAAACTTCTTTACATTGAGAAGTTTCTTTGCGTGTTGCATGGCAAGGAAAAAGCAGTATGGCTAGCATTGAAGTCATTAGTAGATAATTTTCTTGGAAACAACAGATCTGATAATTACGAGATTGTAGAAAATCTCCTTCTGAAGTATGAGAGTTTTTGCTGCAAGATGTCTTTGAGAATTCATTTTCCTCATTCTCCTCTAGATTTATTAACCTCAAACTGTGGAGCTGTCAGTGATGAGCTTGGTGAACGATTTCATCAGGACAATGCTGCAATGGAGATAGGGTATCAAGGCAATTAGAGCCCTTCAATGCTTGCTGATTACCGCTGGACTGTGACAAGAGACATCTCATCGATTGACTACAAGACGCAAGCAAAGAGAACTAGAACAGCCCCCGAATAATGACACACAAAAAAAAAGGTTCAAATGTTAAAACAATATAGGTGAACTTTAAACAATTTGTATTTATTGTTTCTATAATTTTATGTTGAAATATCTATTAACTGAGAATGCAACAACAATTTTTATAAAGCTAAAATAGAAAGACGTAACTGTTCACTCCAGGGATTTCAAAAAGCATACATTATTAGTATTACTGTAATGTAAATTTGAATTTAATTTTAAAAAACTACAGCCAATGGGTAAATTTCATTATGATATTTCAAATCAGCATGTCAAAGTCAATCAGAAATGATGTGTTTAAATTCTGGTAAACAAATTGTTTTTATTTAATTTGTTGACCAGTGTTATCTTTTTTTTTTAAAAATTTGTTGACCAGTGTTATCTTTTAATTTATAGATTTCATTGGCAACTACATCTGATGGTCAGTGAAAAGCAATATTCAATAGGGATAGGAGAATTTTTTAACAACTCGATTTCCTGTTTCTGTTGTCATTTTTCTTTACCATGTGTTGTTTTATTATGCATTCATCTATAGCACTGAGCTATTAACAAGGTTCGACACACATAATCATCAGTTTCAATTTGTTCCAAATGAATATTTGAAGAAAAAAAATGCAACATTAATTAGTTTTCAATAATTTTATTATTTTTATCTACTTTCTCATATACATCAACAGAAACATAATAAGGAGGAGATAATTTATTATTCGTCAGACTATGCATAATAAATATACATACCCAAAAAAAAATTTGGTTTTTCATATTTTTTTGGCCACAAGATATTCTGATAAGTATATCTTGGTTCAATTTTCATCACTCATTCCAAGGACTGCTCACTTTAACTGCAGTTTATTTTTGCCATCTGAAATGTGTCTGCGCTTAAAATATTAATTTCATGCATTATTTCTTGCAATAACTGCTTCAGTCTTTTATTCTGCATCTGCATTATTTGCAGCCAGCTCCACTACATGATCTGAATGAGCATACTCAGTAGAAGGACAACCTTTTGTTGACAAATTCATGACAATCTGTGTATATTAGTGAGGGGTGGGGAGGAAGAGAAGCAAATAGAGACACCAATAGAGGAGAGTCAGTGACAGAGATAAAGATAGAGGGGGCAGGTAGGGAGACCAATGTTCAAGGTCAGGGCCACAATCTGAAGGTTAAATTTAAGTAACCCGGTTAGCTACAAACCCTGCTAGAAGAAAAAGCACAAAGCTGTTTGACTTCAACTGTTGCCTGCTCCACTAGGAGGTGATGAATTATCGGTGTTTCCTTCAAAGTCAGAGAGAATCTGCCTTAAAGGCATGGTACCGATAGTCTGAACATAAATAAGCCACATTTTTAAAAACAAATGTGCGTAGAAAACTCAAAATTCTGGACAAGACCAAAGTCTAGAAGTGGACAAACAATCAGAACTTTCTTTTTTTTTTAAACGTCTCCAGAAACCATGAGTTGTAAAACCCTTTGGCTCGGTGCTATGGATATCGCAACCCTTCGGCCTTGATTCCATTGTAAATACCGTAAATCTGGGAGAAATGTGGCTTTTCTGCCTACCCCCGGGAGTGAACCCGGACCACAAGGAGTTTGTCACCCGGCCGCCGCGAAAGTCAGGTTGAACCAACTTGGCTAGAGAGCCGGGCATCAGAACTTTCCACTGTGGTTTCAGCTAGTGAACGCTAAGAAGAAGAATTACAGTGGCTGCACAACTCATCATGGGCAGGCACAAATAACTTTTAAAATGCTCCATTGTATGAGGACAAAATAAAATAAAAATGTCCAACTATATTTTTCAATGAAGTAACTTTCATTCATCACTCCCCAGTCATCTTTTGAGCATTCTGTGCTGACTGAAGAATCCTCAAAAAACAGATACTGAACTCACCATCCCCCATGCACTACTGAAAACTAAAATAACTGTTCAGATAAGGTTCGAGCCTATGACATCAAACCACAAACAGTGCAAATAAAACTGGTACTACCACAGAGTCAATGAGATTTCTCTAATTACTGTAGATGTATGAAAGGTAATATTTCATTTCGAGATATTTGGAGTAGAAATTCAGAAGTGTGCCTTTGACGTACTGTAAAGTGACAAACTGCCCTGAAAATGCACTCAGGCGAAAAATTGTCAAACTTTCATTAAGGTGACTCTGGCACAGTGCTAGTGATATGAGATACCAAACCAACAGCATGTTTATTTCCAGGGCTGCCCAGCTCGCTTCAAAAATGCAACTTTTATGAAGACCCATAGGGATCTTTGCTGGAGCTACAGAGCCTGTTCTTAGCCATTCTGTGAAGGAAGACCCAAGTTACATAGGATAAGACTAAGTGCAATGAAGTCAATCAATCCTCTTGACTTCAAACCTTAAATAGATATGTCTATGCTTCCACGTGTACATTTTTATTGATTTTGTAGAAAAAGAGATCAGGAACTGGTTTACAAAATGTATTAAATAAATGTGTCTAATATTTATATCTACTTGTAAAACAAAACAGTCAGTATTTAACTCCATCATGTCTCAGGCAAACATGTATTGTGTTTAATCAAAATTAGGCCAAAAGAAGGGAAACATAGGTAGGTAGGTACCGCACCAGGACATCACATAAGCGATAAACACCCGGTGACACAAAGTGCCACCGTGTGGATTAGGATTGCCCGTGGAGAGGTCCCAGAAACCCCTTTCAGCCGTTCAGTCATATCTATGGCTAGGCCATATTTATGGCCCGCTATATTCAGAGCCCCTGACAAAAGCCGGGGTGGGGCTTCAAAATAACACACACAAAAATGTATCCCACGGGGGGATAACTTATAAATTTAAAAAAAGGGAAATAATTCAGCTGCAGGCAGTTTTTCGAGAACAGCAACAGATAACATTTAAAAAAATAATTTTAAAGCAATCAAATTTCTGCAATAACCCCCTTATTTGATGTATTAATTTTGCTTATTCCGGCCACTAATTTTGACTTCAGTCAGAGTATGTGTGTCTTTACGTTGACCCCCACCACTGTGCTTTCCATGTTTCTGATAACTGACTTGATTACGAGACTGTCCATAATTTTGTGTGGGTACTGTCGACTGAGGATATGACGGATATGATGAGGCCTGTGGGGGATACCCTGGAAGTCTTGAAGGGGGGACAAGCTGAGATGCTGGTAAAGAAGAATGGCTTGCTGGTGAATAGAAACCACCATAGGACTGTGGAGGTGGTACAGAAGGTTGTGGATATGAATGCTGTGATGGTTGTTGTGGCACAGGAGGTGGTGGATAAGAAGAAGCAGAGAATGGTGTTGGGTTTGGTGGGGCAGCATATGGGTCATATGAAGCCCCTGTAGAAGTGACTACACTGGGAATAGAAGTATATGAATGTGGGTGAGAAAGTGATGGAGGTGCAGCATATTGAGTCTGAGGTGGGGGAGGATAGGAATATGTAATATCTGTCTGCTGAATAGCAGGTGGATACTGGGATGTATCTGTGGACTGTGAATGATGAGTATGATCTGAATATACATTTCCTGGTGGTGGCGGTGCATTGCCTGCCAGAATAGACTGAATGTTTTGTGAACCTTCCTGAGACATAAATGATGATGTATACATCTGTGAGGAAACATAAGGGTTATACGATGAGAAATCAATACCACCGCTGGATTCAGCTTTGGAACCACCAGGATGATTTCCTGACAGTGATGTTATATGCTGAGCCACTGGTATTGGTGCTCCTGTTTTAAAGAAAGATAATAGGTTTTAATAATAATTAAAAAACATTTATTCAAATTCATCCTACATTTCTTAAATGTTCACTTCATTCTGTAAGTATATTTCACTGCTTTAATGTCTTTATGCTATGTGTCAGTTAAACTGTACACTGTGTTTGCTCTATCTACAGGTTTACATCTTATATAACCTATCCAGAATAAAAAAAAGTAACATGCATTTCAATGATATTGACCACAGAGATAGTTGCAAAGGGTTTTATTTATGGCTCTGTTAATAATCAAGCAAAACATTTTTGGCTATGGTTTGCTAAGTTTGACAAGAATGTGATTCGGCAAAATATGAAAAATAAATGCACGTGTTGACTCCTAAAGGCAAAGAACAATGGCAAGAAAATCACAAACTAGATGCTAGAGGAACTGGAGATTTAAACCAGCTACTTGAAAAAAAAATCACAATAGCTCGCTGAAAGATTAAACCTCTTTCTACACATAGCCTACTAAACATGGTCTCACACACACACACACACACACACACACACACACACACACACAGTCATTCTTACTTATGTTAAAGTGAACCTACAACAATGGAATTTGAACAGAATTTATACACCAAAACATTTTATATCATATCAGTCAATGAATTTCAATCAACAAACAATGGATCAAATAATAAACACATAAACAGAGCAATGGCTTGGACAAGAACAAAGGAAACCTACAATAATACAAATTACTGCACATAATAATGAGCAAACAGCCACTAAATATTATTTAAAGAATTAACAACAGCTGGCTAAAAAAAAAAGAATAACAATAATGGTTGCCACCTAGTTGCATTCAGTAAATATACACGGGGGAACCTCCATGACAATGTATTCAAGCTTTGTCTCCCCTTTATCCCGCAGTGAAACACAGTAGGTCAACTCAACAATCTCATGCCAAGTCGTTCTATCCTTTGCCTTAGCATGCAACTCACCCAAGGTTTTCCCTATCTTCTTAACTTTATTCTCTAGCTCTCTTCTCCATGTGTTTTTGGTCAACCTTTATTTCTATACCTGCTTGAGTTCCAGTGAAAAGACATTCTGATTGTATTATTCTCAGATTTTCTAAATGTGTCCTATCTAACACCAGTGTCTTTTCATTACAACTTGGTCCACTGGAACTTGTTTAGTTCTCTCCCAAAGTTCAACATTAGTTATCCTACCACACCATTTAATTCCCTCAATTCTATGCAGGCATCAGTTAATGAATGTTTCTAGTTTATTGGTAACTGATTTAGTTGTTCTCCATGTTTCTGCTCTAGACAGCAGTTCTGATTTGATGTCAGGAGAAAAACAAAGAATTTTAAGTTTAGTATTAGTTGTTATTTTTTATTTAACCTCCACAAATTCCCTTGTGCTATGAAAGCTCCTCTTGCTTTCTGCATTTGTATTTTAATATTTCTATCGGTTCTCTCATCTATATCTTCACTGCTGCCCAAATAGGTGTATGACTCCACATCTTGGAGTGGAATATCATTAAGTGAAATTAGACAACTGCTTGATTTATTCTCATGATCTTTTCCTTACGGACTTGTAGACACAGTTGTGATCTTGCACCAAGTATATTTAATTTTTTATCATGCATCCACTTCCGTGAGTGGGATGGAAGATAAATATCATCAGCAAAGTCCAGGTCATGAAGCTGTTTTGTAAATGTCCACTGAATTCCATTCCTGGTGTTAACGGTTGCTGTATTCATAGTCCAGTCTATTGTCAGTAAAAATAGGACAGACGACAAAAGACATCCCAGTCACACACTTGTTCTTATTTCAATTTTATCCATTAGCTTTCCCTCATAAAGAACTTGACATATCATGTCTTTATAAGTTGCTTTTACTAAGTTAATAATTTTCTGTGGGATCCTATAGTGCCACATTAATTTCCAGAGATTCCCTATCAATACTGTCAAAAGCTTATTCATAATCTATGAATGCAATGTAAAGTGGTGAATTCAATTTGATGCTTTGCTCTGTTATTATGTGAAGTGCGGCTATCTGGTCAGTACAGCATCTGTTTGGCCAAAAACCTGCCCATTCACCCCTCAACCATTTATTAATAGCATCTTTTGGTCTTTCCAAAATATTCCTAATTATTTTTTTTCCAGGAACTAACAACAAAATAATCCTCTATAGTTTTTACAATCTCACAGATCACCTTTAAGGGCAGTTTCACAAGATATCCTTATTTCCAGTCTGCTATTTCTCTGGACCTCAGACTTCAGTGAAAAATATGTGCAGCAATTCTGCAAATTTGTTTGGCCTTAAAAGCTTCTGCAAGGATATCATCTGGACATGTAGTCTTTCCTTCCTTCAGAACATTGTTAGCTTTCTTAATTTCCTCTTTAGATGGTATTTCACAGTTGATTTCCAGCGGAATATCCGGAGGGACCCTTGGAGCGGGTCTCTTCAGAAGTGAATAGTAAAAGCAAAGAACCCTTTTCCGCGCCTTCAGGACCTTAACCCACGACACTCAGATCTGCAAGCGAGCGTCAAGCTTCCCTATTCAGAAGCACTTGAAAATTAAGGACATTCAGCCCATCTGTTCATTTAAGCTTTAGTGTTGGTGAGTTCTTTTTCTTGATTTTTTATTGACTCAGTTGGCTGACTATTACCCACTAATATCTAGAGGTTTGTTTTTGTACACAACAGCTTCAATATTGAGTAGTACTTCAAAATTCAAAACATTCAGCCCATCAGTCCGTGTCATCTTTAGTGTTGGTAGTACTTATTCTTGACTATTTTTGACTGATCCAGCTGGCTGACTATATTTATCCACTAATCTCCTGGTGTTGCTGTAAAAGCCTGTGAGGTTTTTTTTTGCTGCTGAGGTTCTTGTGCTAGGTCATCCCAATATTTTCCCTTTTTTTATCTGCCCTTATTCGCTGCTACCTTGCTTTTTAGCTTCTATGTATTTTTCATGAGCTTTAGCAGCTCTAGTTTCGCTATTGTCGAGGTCTAACTTCTGGCTTTTCCTTTTCCTGGACTATTTTAAGGGTTTCAGGTGTTATCCACGCATGTTTCTGTTCTTTTTCTCTTCATTCATCGGAGTGATGTAACTGCATCGTGCCTGTTTACAATAAAGTTGCAGGTGACATTTGCACCTTTTGACCGACACATTCAATTACATGGGTCATAACATAACCTGTGGTTGGGGTCTTGCATCAGGATCTGTAAAACCAGCATAAAGCCTGCTGCCGCCTGAGGTGAGGTATGTAGTATCTCCTTATACACATCACAAAAGTCTTAACTTTCCCTCACATTATATTGGTTTCTATAATTTTATTTATTATATCTTTTAAGTTTCAAGTTGACTTTAATTACTAACAGATCAGGGTTAGTAACTACATCAACACGCCTAAAAGCCCTAATATCGTACAGGAGTGGTCTAAATTTTGTGTTTGTCTGATCAATTTGATTGGTTGTCTTATTCTTATGCTAAACATTGAGTCCCGACTTGGTCAAAAAAAGGATTGTGCTTTTAAGGTCGCCACCGGTCCCCCGAAGTCTAAAAACTGATGTTTGTTATTTCCTGTTGAGTTTGTTTATGCTGTCACTCTCTGGTCTGTAATCTCCATTCTGCCTTCTCCACTTCAACTTGAAAGACTGCTTTAGCGCTGTTTTGGTTTCCTTGTAGTTGTGTGGTGGATGAGGTTGTGGAAGATTACTCCCAGCTTTTGCCAACTCATCTGCTCTCTCATTTCCTTGAATACCACAGTGGGCTGGTATCCACTGCAAAACCAGTTCTGCTTCCTTGGAGAGTAAGCCAATGTTGGTCCTTAGATCTGCAATTAGTTTATAAATGTCTTATGATCTAGTGATTGTCTTGTGTATTATTGTATGTGGGAAGATGCTTCCATTATTACCATATTTGTTATTACCAGAAAAATTGGTGAATAATTCATTTTAATTCTTTATTACTAGTCCAGTCCATGTGTTTCCATTATTCTAAAAGTATAATGTTTTATTTCTCCTAATACCTCTACTGTCCTTCCTACATCATACAAGGTTCTAATATTTCATATGACAATTATGGATATTTTTCCTGGGTGAAAAGAGGTATGTTTATGATCCAGACTCCTTTTAGCTTTTTTTTTTGGCACCTTGTCATCATTATTCTGTTAGAAAAGCAGCCTCCCATCTTGTCTGGCTGGGTATTTCTTGTTTCTCTGTTTTTCCATGGCTGGTTAGTTTTTGTGGCTACTGTTTTTAAGGATGAGGTAGCCAATCATTAACCCAACCCTATCCCTAGTCGTCCCTTGGTAGAGTGCAGTGTTACTAATCTGTGTTTTCCTGGAGGTAACATATGGGTGAATGTTTGACATGCTTCTGATAAAGTAAGCCAATCAAAATTCTGACTATTAACCAAAAGACTGCACTCAACATACCTGATACAGAAATCTGAGAACTGCTAGTAAGCTTCACATCCTTGTCTAGCTTGCCTACTTTGGATGCCGGATCTGTGTCTGTTGCATCCTATATCAAATAGCGCAATAAATATATAGTATATTAAATAAATGAATACCATAGCAAAACCAATGAATAATGCAAATATTCATTTAAAAAAATTGTAATATATCTAATTTCTTCAAAAATCCGTATTGGTCTAAGACAGTAGTATGGAGGAAAATCACCAACAGAACTGATCCAGAACAGCAAGGACTTAGCTCAGTGGACATATATGAGCTGGCAAAAGATAGGCCAGTTGAGCATGAGTTGGCTGAAGGCCTTTTCTTTAGTGGAGGAGGTGGCAGGGTGAAAGGGGGGGGGGGGGGGGGGGGGGGGGCAGAAGATTCTTTTTTAAATTCCCTGTGGTGGAACAAGATGTGACCACAATTTTTTATTTTAGCTAGATCAGCCAGATTCTGATTTTCAAAATTGTATCTGTAAAGCAAACAGCTAGAATCTACTAAACAACTTTCTTTAAATACAATAACTTTGCCTTATGCTTTATTTCTTCTACTGCAATGATACTTTAGTTAACATATGTAACTCACAGAAACTCACTTGTTGAACACTGATATGGCAGTCTGGTAAGACTAGACACTCTAAATTTTTCTAAAAGCATTAGATTAGCTTTACCAATTTATTCTTTACAATTACGGTAACCAGTCAATAGGTACTGCGTGCTTTCTTTTATTTGAAAATAGCAAAAATTACAATTTCCTGTATTAAATAAATGTTAAAGACTTCTTAAGAACGCTGGCTAAAATGTGTAAACAGTGCTATCCTTGTAGTTTTATGGGTCAATCATAATGCAAAGAAATGTGGATGGTACCACTCTGGCTGCCTTTACTTATCAGGTCATTCCTGGCACCCATTTTAGACTGGTACATACTGAGAACGTGAGTCATGTTAACAAAAACTAAAAATCCTGCCTTTATGGGGATCTGAGCACATGATTACCAGACTTGCAGGCAAGCACACCTGTAACTGCACCACAACCACTCACGAATCAAGCAGTTCCTTCATATATTATCATGTTGTGTCATTATGTCACATAGGGCTCGCTGTCTACTCTATTCCATTCTATCCTTTGAAATTGGTTCAATACTGTAGATGGCTGTTTGTGTGGTGGGAAAAGCTGTTAGCTATTCATATTTACTCATATTGTAGGCAAGTGCTGACTGTATTTTCTCCACCGTTGTTTCATTTTTATTATATGCCCCTGAATATAACTAAACATGTTTCTAGTTGTATGTTTGTTTCCCATGATGTCTGGTAGCTGAAAATCACTAAAATATATAAATGCAAAGGAAAAATAGTTACCTCTCTACTTCTTTTATTAAGTGTCCTATCTCCAGGTGGCGGTGGGGGAGGTGGTGGTGGTGATGAGCTCAACTGTTTAGTACCATTAACAGGACTTTGTGGTGGTGAGTCGCCTTCCATGGCTTTTTTTTGCTTACTTGAATAAAGATCCAGTACTTGGTGACAAATATCTAGGGGGAAAAAAGCCATGGCAGATGAGACTGCTACAAAAAAATACATGCTGACCTATTTAGTCACAAAGAAAGATAAACATATGAACACTGCTTAGTTAGTTAGTTAATCAACAGATAATCCTCCTTACACATTGGAAATTTCCAAACGCACTTACTTGGATCTCAAGTTACCCCCCCAGCATGTGTCGACTGATAACACCAGTTCTGTGTTGGTTTACTATTCTTCTTTGGCTACCTGTGTAGTGTTCCTGGCGACATCTCTTTTGACCTGAAGTTCTTGTAGTCTTCTGAGTGTCGATAATTCCCTGTCGTGTCCTGAATCATCTCATCCTGTCTCCTTGAATGGTCATATCCATTGCTTTTCCTGTACACTGTACCTAGCGTGGCCCAGCCAGCAAGCCAATCCACTAGTTTATTTCCTCTTACCCTAAAGGGTCCTGGCACCAAAATAAAACTGATTCTTATCAAAAGAGATTCCCTTGGCGACTCTAACCATTTTCTTCTAATCAATCCTGTCTCGAAGCAGAAGCACCATTCTCTTCTTTTACAGTCTTTCCTTGAACCAGAACCATGAAAACCCATGAACTGTGTATGTGTCCAACTGCCCGAGCAGGTTCGCAGCCCAACTTTTGGAAAAACAAAAATAGATCCACTGCCACTAAAAGATTCAGAACACTGACTCCCTACTGAAAAGACATGTTTTTTTTTTTCAAGCTCTCACTATTTGGATTTATTATCAAGTTTGTGCTAGTGAAAGGAATATGATTTTTTGTGCCGCCGTGTCAATTTTTCTGTCAGCTGTGCCGTGAAATATTGTGTTGTGCCTTATATATCATCACAAGATAAAAATGTTGGATTCTTTAAACAAAGAGTTTAACTAGCATTCGCATGCTGTACGGCGACAAAAATATCTGATGACTATGCAGCCACTTTTCATTGACTGTAAAAATTTCAATTCCGCTGTTGTAGATACTCGCTAGTTCCTTCAACTTCTTATCAGACAGCTCAGCAATATCTCCACAGCGGATGTCACCTGGACCGGGTGCACTGTTTTTTGTTTTGTGTGTGCCTGCCTTAACACAGCTCTGATCTCACCCACACACATACATACACAAACAATCATTCTTCTCCATGTCAGGTACACTACACATACCTGAAACATATGTTCTAGCAACTTGGTGCCATATTTATTATGTCTTTCTGGTCACACTGCTCGAGCTGAATGATGGATGCTCGGTTATTTTGCACTTTTTACTCAATCCCAGTGAGTCTGCACCACGTCCATTCTCTGATAAAGTCGCTCACTGCGCACAGGGGCAGGCAGCAGCCAATCTATCATCCAGCTCATTGCCAGATCCTGGCATACTTTGTCCAAAGTAACTACTATAAAGGTTATCTTGCTGGGTGGCACTGTCATCCAGTCCTCACCATCTTATCAAATGTACTCACATGTCTGACAGCAACTTCTGCCTGTGCCATCTCTCTTCAGCATGAGTACTTTGGAATATCACAACACCTTAGGTAAAGAGTGTCCTGCCCTCTTCGACTTTAAGGTATATTTCTGGTATATGCTGTTTAAAGTCCAGAATAACTCACAGAGTGTTTTTTGCATGCATTCCAACTTCTCTGTCTTGCTGTGAGATCATGTGAGCAGTCTCAGACCATACTCCATTACTAAAATAATTAGCTGCTAATACAGCAGAAATCAATTAGAAATCTGGCCCATAGCTGCCGATTCTATACACTTCAAAACATTTGGTACCTTTTTTGATGATATTTAACACTACCATTTCAACTACAGTTGCCAAAAGTTATTCCAAGATATTCTAGTGAATTATGTTTTTGTGAACTGATCCTACTGCCATTTACTGTGATTTCTGGGTTCAACGCTAAAAATTTTATCATTTAACAAGATACAGGTATGAATCAAAGGTGACACATATAAGAGCAGCATTACATTGGGCAGCAAATGTACAGAATGTTATACTGGTATGGCAGAACTGAAGTACAACAACTGATATAGGAAAATGGTGAAATGACGCAACAGTGTACACCGATCATTCTGTGCACTATGGTGAGAAATTTGACTAGGGTTTTTCAGCATTTTGTGGCAGAGCAAAAGTAGCCCATAGAACTACAACCTCAAGTATAAGGAAAGAGGTGGAGGCGAGGTGATGATGGCATTTGAGACAGGTGGTAACAGTTACCTGAGCAACCAAAGTGTCTTTTTTTTTAGGCTGCAGTGCTTGATTTCAAAATGGACAAGTGTTTCATAAGTGGACAGCAAAAACTTCTTTACTGCAAGATATGCTATGTGGGTTATGTGAGAGTGTTTTTCGATAGATGAGCTAATACACTGGATGCAAAAGCAATGCACAAATTTCAAGATTACTTTGTTGTTTCTAGGGTAAACTGAAAACTAAAATTTTTATATTTCAAAAATCTATATAACCTCTGCATCCCTGATTTTCTCTACAAATATAATTAGAATAATACCTTCCATCAATTCCATTGACATTCCTTCTATGAAATCCTCCCACCATTTACTTTTATTATTTTCTCTACCAGTCCAGTCAGATGGTTCAAATTTTGTAAGGCGTGAAGCAAGATACATAAGAGACACTGCTACAATTTCAGGTTCCCACTGCAAGCACAGAGTGGTACACAAGCTGTGGAAGACAAGAAAAAGAGCATTCTCATAAAACTAACTTTAATATTAATAGTAGGTAAAATAATTTGTTACGCCTAAGGCGCATTGGACATATGCGAAGAGCACCCATATTTTACAGACCAATCGGCACTAGGTGGGTAATGTGGTCAGCATTTTGCAGGACAGCCATCCTGGTACCAATTTAAGGCTTGGTCAACCTGTGACGCCCCATACCATGATAAAAATCTACGCAGCCATCAGTGGGTTTCGATCGCGGCACGTTGGAATTACGAGTCGGACTCGCAATGCCTAAGCCACGGATGCCACTATTTTAATATTAAAGTATGATACTTTTAGAAAATTAGGAATCATCAAAAGCTTTGTACATCCAAAACTGTCCTGGCAGTGCGGACGCACAAAACAAAAAGGCAACAGTAAATATATGCTCAAGAAACTATTGGAGAAAGGGGGGAGGGTCATTTCCCATCCAGTTACCATTCCTTCAAAAACAATCCCAGAAATTATTTTGAAAAATTTGTATCCATTTTGATGAAACTGTGTCAACCCCAGTTCAACAATGGTTGCAATGATTCATCCTGCTTATGATGAGGACTGAATCGGACCAATGTCATAGAAGGGATGGGTGAAATGCAGAAATGCTACAGGGAGACATCTGTTTAAATGGGAGATTAACGTTAAACAAATGTACAATCTTCATCAGAGGCCAAGTGCAGGAGATCAATTACATTTCAATCAAAATTGTGAAGATGGCAAAAAATTTGATCTGATCAAATTTTAGGTACATTTTTAATCTCAGAACAAGAACAGTGCTTTTATAGCCACACACACAGACATATATATTTTTATTTTTAACATCACCTGTCATTAATAAATGTCCATGCCATCTGAGCCATTTTCTGTGTCTTTTCCTTATCGCCTGTTTCAATTTAAAAGCAAAAGATATTTAACTTGCAATTTAGCTGAACATTTTTCATCAACTCATCAGCATATATATGCATGTCTCGCTAGTATTTTCAATAAGACAGTGTAGGCACCCCTTTGCTACCTTAACTATGAGGGCAAAAAAAAAAGAAAATATCATTTTCTGAACATAATACCCCAACTGTAATGAATGTTATAACATAATACGAATTAGAACAGGCATGGAAAGAAAAGAGAGCAGCAGTTAAACAATTACAGCAAGTGCGAAAGTCATCTCAAAGTTACAAGAGGTAGAGAAGGCAGAAAAGATTGAAAAAACAAAATTTAAGGGGTGTGCAGCAGATGCAAAAAAGACTAAATGGGAAATTTGAACAAAGAAGACACAAACAATAGACTGCACAATTTATTGCCTGGCATATTTCGCTGTATCTCGTCAGGTGCATACTACAGTAACAAGTGATAAAAAATGAAGCAACTACCTGAATCCTAGAAACTGAAACACAAATTCGAGTACATTCTACACTGTCTGTTTCACCAAGGTAACCTTAAGGAAACTACCGTTTCTTTCTGCCTATCTGGTTTCAACCGGCTGATAGCGGAAGCTTCCGCATATCGGAGTAATCTACGGTTGGCTGAATTGTAAATAATTCGAAATGCATCATCCCTGTTGATGATGTGCCCGTTATTTAGAATATGGCACGCAATTGCTGATGATGGATTTTGTCGACCAGTCACCTGATTGGTTGTTGCTGAGGTGTTAGTGTTCTTCATTGCTTTTACCACCCATAGTGAAATATGTTCAGCAACCCGCTTCTCCAGTCGTCGATCAGTTCTGCCCACATATGCAGCATTACAGGTGCATTAAAATTGGTATATGCAGTTAGATCCTAAAGACCAGTGGAAATTGCTAGAAGCCTTCGTAAAAAATCCCAGCCTTTAACGGGGACCTCCAGTGCTGGAGACAGACACCATGTCTCGAGACCACCTATCAGTGACAAATTATGGACTTGGAATGCTTACCACTAGGGCTGTACCGAATATTCGCTTTGTATATTCGGGGCCGAATAGTGGACCTATTGACTATTTGATATTTGGCCGAATAGTTGCGGTCGGGCCAAATACAAATAGTAGTTACCTTACACCCGCTTCTGCATACACGGCCTTAATACTGACAACATGGAACGAATGGTTTTGTTGAAAGCTAATGCAGCTTTTCTGCATTAACTAGCTGTCAGTGACAATTTCCAAGTTTAGTTACTTGTTATAATACTTAGGATTCTTTCATTCCTAGTTATCAGTTACCACAGACTGACTAAAGGATGCAAAATGTAACATGTTTTTAAATGTTTACAATTCTGTACGAATACTAACTAGACATGGAAGAATAAAAACTCCGGCCACATCCAAGTCGATAATATGAAAATGAAACAAACGAAAACATATAAGTACTTGGGTGCAAACTTCAACTGCTCCAACATGCCGAGAGGAGAAATACAATCTTGAATACAATCTAGAAATAAAGTATACTATGCCCTTCAACATCTGCTAAAGTCAAAGTGTCTATCTCGCAACACCAAGGTCAAAATATATAAAACGTTGATAAGACCAGTCGTTACATGGCTCTGAAACTTGAAGCAGAAATTAAAAAAATGAGGCCTTATTACAGGTTTTCGAAAACAGTCTTGTGAGAAGCAACAACTTAACATATAATCTGTTTAAATCACTAATGATCACTGGCATCATGAGAGCTTACAGACTAAAATGGTTGGGGCATTTTGAAAGAATGTCAGGTGACAAAGTAAAAACTGTATACACCCGAGAGGGGAATGGGCGTAGACAGAAAAAAAAATGTTCGAGAGATAATGTCCAGCTAGACCTGCAAACAACTTATGTCACAAATTGTGAAGAGAAGGCCAACCAGAGAGATGAATGGAGACGAGTGTTATCTGCAGCAGTAAACCTCAAGGGCTCAAAATGCTAAAGAAGAAGATGAATATTCTGTGCTACTTTTTGTGAAGTAAAAGTTCAGCGTACATTTGACATTATGAAAGTGTTTCTTTTTTTTTTTTAGATATATTTTATGCACTATACACTATTCGTATTCGGCCGAATAGTTGGTCCCATTATTCGTATTCGGCCGAATAGTAAAAATCACTATTCGGTACAGCCCTATTTACCACATCAAAGTGTCAGCTGATAAAACTAGAACGCTTACAGAATAAAGCCACTGAGGGTAATTCAGGGATGTACAAGAGATACCCCTGGCAGTATGTATGCGATATATACTTGCACTGCTGACTAGTACAGATAGGCTCAAAGGGCTGCAAGCTAAGTCATATCTTAGAGTAGCTGCAGATAAGAAGCACCTCCTGCATGAAGCCCTGGAGAGAGCTAAGGGTGACAGACTGAAAAGAGAAGGTCTTGAATAGAGCAAACTGAAGGCACAATTAGATATGTGTGTAGGGGTATAATAATTGGGCGAGGAGAGGGGTGGGTTAGAATGTCCTAGCAAAAGTCGGACTTGTATAGGGCTCTGATCACACTGGTGCAGGGACTGGCCAGCGGATTCTGCATAATCAGTAGTTCAACACATGATTTGTGACAATTCTCGCCAGGTGATTTGATAATCTATACAGATGGCTCTGTGTGGAGAGGCAGACGAAGCCCATGGGGTTTCTTAGCAAAAGTGAATAGATATCGCTTAGTGCGCCAAAGCCTGGCATATGACACATCTAGTTTGAGAATTGAGGTGGAGCCGTCACTGTATCCTTTTGCTGACTTGAGAATCAGCTGTACACATAGGTTGTATCTGTAACCGACTCACAGAGCATGTTGAGAATATATATATATGTATACTTAGTGAAGAGTAGCAAGCATCGATTCAAAGTAATGAACAGGCAGACAGGCAGGTTCTGCACAACCTGGTGGTAAATTAATGCATGACACGCTAGATACTGTGAGGGCCTTAGCGAGTGAACAGGGCTTATGCACAGATGGATTATGATCTGAAGAGTATTGTACTGAGGAGTGACCAAGGGATCTGGTTTACAATCAGCACTCAGAGAAAGATGAGATGGATAAACCATCAGATGGCTATTGGAACTACTGGAATTATAGCTCTGTACTTGCTGCTGAAGATGGGGATGGAGCAATGCTTAAAAAGAACATGCAAGTAACTTTGAACAGTACCTTGAGAGCAATGCAGGACTAGGGCAAAAGATCTACTTCGAACGAACGAACAAACTATTTTCAGCTCTTGAAGGTATATATCTATATAATTTAACCATTACTTTGCATCTTTTGAAGCAGAGAATGAGAATCACACTAATGGAAACTCCATGTATCGAGTTTCAATTAACCACTCTGCCTCGAGTGATAGTATGTAAACATTGCAATCTGTGCAGTTATTTTTTCACAAGATATCTCATCTGATTCTAGCACCAGATACAAAATGGAAGAAGCAAAAAGCCAACAATGTGCAGTGAGGATGATCCTTCGACTAACATTCTCCTGCCATAGTAAAGGTGTTCCAGTTCTGTAGTGAGCAAATTCCTGTAGTCCTCCACGTCAGCATTGTCAACTTTCACAAGCTCACATGACGGTCTCTTTAATTCTGAGAACAGAACATATCAAATTTACCACACAGGCCTGCAGTGCAAGATCTGAGACACAAACATCAATGTCATGCCTGGGTATGATTTTTTTCACACCAATCATTGTTGATCCAACTGTTCTTTTTATTTTGCTGCTATTGTTATCCTTCTTGTTTAATATTAACATGTATAAAAATAACAAAAGAAAACATTGAAAATTCAAGCAGCAATCCACACTAAGCAGAGACGGTGTAAGTAACTTTCTCACCCCTTATAACGGAATTTATTTTTTTAAGAAGTGTTTTAGAGAGAGAACAACATGACATTTAGCATCCTTTTGAATGTCTTGTGTAATCTGAGTGACAACCACAATCAAACACAAGAAAGATATGCTGAATTAACAATCATTTTGATAAGCAGATGCAAGATATTTACCCTTGAAGTTCTTTGCAAATTTAAGCATACAGCCATATGGATGTTCTACTTGAAGATCAAACTTAATAGTTTTGAGTAGAATTCTTTCCATAGTCATAACTTCTTCCTGAAAAAAACAGTAACCAATTTTAAATACAAAAATTTAAGAAAAACACCTATAAACAATGATTCAAACATTATTATCAGAAAAATTATATTGCTAGTCATTTAATATTATTCTAAAGCATACAAGAATGTTTTAATTTGGGCTGCAACTTTTTACTGGAAGTCTTTCAAAATAATGTAATAAAAAGTGATTAGTAAAAACTTTGATAGTTACCCTAGGATCTTCTCCAAATCTTGAAAATGAATTTGCTGAAAGAAGGCTCTGAGCAATTTTTATGATATCTTTACATTTCTTAGGTGTTTCCTCCACTTTGCCTGCCAAAAATAGGCAACAAGCTGCTGTAACCTAGAAACATTAACAAATGCAGAACATGAAATGATAATTACCAAGAAAAAGCAGAAGAATCAGTGCAATTTAAAGGAAATTGGTTACAGCTTAACTCTGAATATTGGTTGTATTTTTTTTTTTTTCCTAATATGAATAAAAGACAACCAACTAGTGCATAAAGGATTCTGGATCAACTCATATGTAAATAATTAAGCGCAAGTATTAATAAATCTCTAGATAAGAAATTCTTTAACTGTATCAGAATCTCTATGGCAAAGTGGTCAAGCAGTTGGCCCCCCCCCCCCCCACTCCAAAGCTAAGAGTTTGTTTGGCTGCAGCGTCATTTAGATCACAAGTGCAATTTTTAAGGTGATTCTGGGGACTTTTGCTGGAGCTACGAAGCTCGTACTTTTTTGTTCAGTGCTCTCTGCAAGCAGGTAGCCATTTTGCGGACAGGGACTGAGCCATTTGGGATAAACCTGATGAAATGAAATATTGTCATTTAACTTTATCAAAATTTTCAACTCAGAAAAACTGCCAATGGGGCAGTTCAATTGATATGACAATCCCCCGTGTGGGTTCCGGGGCCCCATTGTCGGGAAAACAAGAATAGACCCACTGCCTCCCCAAAAGCATGTCGTAAGAGTCGACTAATTGGGGAGCTTCCTTTGAAGTCAGAGTGCATCTGCCGGAGAGGCAAGGAACCAACAGTCTGTATTCAAAAGAATGAGATCTGTAAAACTGATGCACATGCAACACTCAGGTTCTGGAACAGGACTGCAGTTCAGTAGTGGACGAGCAACCAGAACTTTCCGCCAGAGTATACAGCTGGTGAAGAAGAAGAAGAAGAAGATATGACAATTTCTGGGGATCAATGTTCATCGCATGCAAATATTTAGAGGGCATTCACGATTCAAAACTAGAGTAGAAAATACAAAAGATGGGAGCTCAGAATACTGAAGAAATTTTTTAATCTACATTACTATCCAATACATGTGTATGACTCCACATCTTGGAGTTAGATCTGTTAACCCCTCTTTCACCCAGTTTTATTAAACTAGGGGGTCTCCGTGGCAAAGTTGTCAAGCTGTTTGCCTCGTCCTCTGAAGGCCGTAGGTTGGTTAAACAGCTGCACGTTTGAGTTCCCAAGTGCAATTTTTATAGAGATCTCTAGGGATCGTCGCGGAAGCTACAGAGTTTGAGCTCTGTGTGGTGATCTCGGCAGGCAGCTAGCTGTTCTGCGGAGAGAGACTGAGCCACAAAGGATAAAATCTGCTGCAATGAAGTCGATCCTCTCGACTTTAAAACTTAACTTTAACTTTATTACACTATCTCAGCAATATATATACGCAGAAAATATAATGAGAAATGTCAAAAATGACCAGACTTGTGACAGTTATGATCTGCTAAAAACTGGTGGAGACCCTATTCCAGAAATTCGCTGCGCAGATGACACAGTCCTTCGAACAACGTAAAGGGAATAGAAAATTCAATATTGTCTGTCCAAAAGCACAGTGAAGATCAACATCTGTTCTTGAATTTAAAGAAAACGAATATAATGTCCACAGATAAAACTGGTTGTCACCCAAAAATAACAATAAATGATGAAGAAATTGAAAATGTCACAAACTTTTAATATCTAGGCTCTTTAATAAACAGCAATAGAGACTATTTGACAGAAATTAAAAGAAGGATGGCCACAGATTGAACAACCTTAAAAGTCTATGGTTGAGCACCAACGAGGAGAATCAAAATTAAAATTTTGAGGGCATGCATCTTTCCTGTGGCTACATACGGATATGAGTTGTGGACTAACTCTCAGTCCTTAAGAAAGAGAATAGGGACTTTTGAGCTGAAATGCTATAGGAAGATTCTCAGAATATCTTGGACAAAGAAGAGGAGAAATAATGACATCTTGAAAGATCTCAACATTAAGGAAGATTGGCTAAAAAACAGCATCCTGTCTCGGAAGCTGAAATATTTTAGTCATATCAAGCGCCACGACGGACTGGAAAAAATTATAGCACAAGGCATGGTACCAGGAGGGCCGACTGACACGAAGATGGGCATAGGATATAAGTAACTCCTTGAGTACATGAGGCGGGAGAACTGGCGAGAGACCGTGTTTCTTTGAGGCAGACCGTGATGAGGGCGACTTTCTGCAAAGGACCTGCTACATGATGATGATCTCCGCAACTGTCATTTTTAAATCCTAGTCAATAATTTTCTTCACTTTTCTACATAGCTTTTGTTGTATTCTAAGGACTATTTCCCAGATGTGTTTAAAGCAACATCTGAGTTGCCAAATTCCAAACCGTCGACATCACTCTTTGAAATAGAATTATACAAAGGAGAAAATCAAGAAACACCAGTTCCATTTCCCTGTTTTATTTCTCCAGGTATTTTCTAACGTAACATTATAAATCAGTGTTCTGAGAAATCACTGGAGCAGCTGTTCTGGTTATACTTTAGCAGCAAGAGAACGCCTTTGATAGGTGCCTCCCCCCCCCTTTTTTTTTCCCTTCCTCTTAATACTACAGACATCAAGTGAAGAGCTTTCAGAGTGCCAAGTTTACACTTTCTCTCATAACAGAATTCCAGTTTTTGGAATGAATAAGCAATCTTAAATCAGTGATAAAAGGTAAAGGTAGCCCAATTGTGTATACTACCACTGGGGCATGAAGTATATGGTCCTCATAGTCTAAGCCCTAAGATAATGAAATTCTATTATTCTAATTTTTCCTTCTGAGCTGAGTTAATTCACGAACCAACATCACAACAGTCAAGGCATTCCCATAAGCCCTCCATCGCCATCTTCTGCAGCCGGCGCAGAGTTCCAATACTAATGGTTCCATATGCATTCTGATTAAACGTCTATTTTGCCTTTCCTCTGAGTCTCGGGCATCGGCCTCAACCCCTCAACACTCCCCGATGCACCAATCTCACCAGACTGTGGTGATCCATCAGCTCCTTCAAACTGTACACGCTCTCCCAGAAGGCCTTACAGGTCTGCCTTTTTATGCATCAGTATTCATCTAAGCTGTGCACAGCCAGCCAGTATGCCTGTTTATGTTCCAACACGGCGGCGTATCCCAGAGAAAAAAATCCAGACAACTTCACCCGTCCTCCACAGTGAAGCATGCCACTCTGCACGAGGAATGAGTGTCTTGATCTTCCTCAGCATGTTTTCTGAGTCAGTTACAATCAGTGTGTGTGTGTGCCCGCACGTGTGTTCTCTCTAGCCAGCAGAAAGCTGCAGTGACCACCTCCACTCTTAAGCTGGATGTTGTAGTGTATCATATGCTAGGATCTCCTGCACCAAACGTAGACCATTAACTTTTGCTAAGAAGCCCCAAGCACTTCTTTTGCTTCTTGACACTGTGCGGTCTGTGTAAAAAATCCAATCCTCTGAGCTAGCATTATCTTGAATTAATTGCTTAATTTTCACCTCTGCGGCACCTGCTGGCCAGTCTCTGCATTCCTAGCTCAATGTGATTATGACCCTTCACAAGTCTGACCATTCAACTGGCATTTTGACCCACTCCTCTCCTCGCCTAATGTTCTCTTTCTAAGATAATTCACAGAAAATTATGCAATTTGTCTCACACATTTTATGAGACTGGCTTGACCCCAAACCATACCGATGAAATGACTTGGCACAATAAGTAGATATTTTAAAAAATTACCATTAATAAATGTCCATACATCTTCACTAGGTGTTTTCAAAAAATAGTTTCAATTCAAATGAAATATAAGAAACTGTATCATAATCATCAAGTGCCTTGCCGACTGGCGTGGGTAATCATGCCTCTTCACAACAGCGTGTATCAGTTCATGTGTATACATCCCTCCATGCCCAGACAAGAAGTTGTCAAGAATCTTCTCCCGCTATCTTCCTGTCACTCTTTCCAGTGGTCAACAAAATCATCCTTTTCCCTCTTCTCATAACATGACCAAAGATAATGACTGTCTGTGATGTTTGCAAAATGCTGTCTTCGAGCACTCTCTTTCAAAACATCTGGGCTGCTCTTCAAGGAATTCTAAGGATTCTTCTGTAAAACCACATCTTCTAGGCCTCAAGAAATTGTTCTGCTTGTTTATTAATAGTATGTTTAATCTGGCTCTATCTGCAACAATTCTTTTCCCAAACTTGAATGACATGGATTTATTGCACGAAAGGTTTTTAATTTTATCAAACACTGTTTTAGCCTGTCCTATTCTGTTCTTTATCTCTGTGATTCATCTTCTATTGGATGTGCCTAGGTACTTAAATTTCTCTACTTGGCCTAAAATACCACATTTGACTTTTATGATACATTTAGGTATTATGCTTAACTTGGATTTCACCATTACTTTTATCTTCGCATCATTCAAACTGCAGCCTATTTTATCAATTTCTACCACCACCATATGTATCAATTCCTGTGGTTCTTTCTGTCTTGTCATTATCAAAATGGTGTCATCATATTGTTTCTGTTATGACCACCAACCACAATTCCTGGCATATCCATGACGGATCACATATATTCACTGAATAATAAAAACAAATCAGGTTATAGTACACATCCTTGTTGTACTCCCCTCTTTAAGTTCTGAAATGGTTATTAATTCTTATAGCAGCTGGTTGCTACCAATATATACGTTTATAATTCATAAACCTTTTCCACCAATGTTTAACTTTTCTAACAGTTTGATTATATCTTCATGTTCCACACAATCAAATGCTCTCGTATAGTCAATGAAGCATAAGTAAGGATCTTTGTTTACTTCTGTAGCTCTTTTTAAAAGAAAGATAGACTGGCCGGTTCTGCACCACTTGGTGGTGAATTGATGTATGACAAGCGAAATATTGAGATGGCCCTCTGGGAGTGAGTGAACAGCGCGGAAGCGCAAAACAGATCATTACGGTCTGAGGAGAATGGCGCTGCTAAGAACTACCAGGGTATCTAGCCAAAGCTTAACGGAAGGGCAAAATGGATACACAATCAGACAGTTACTGGTGCTATCAGAATTAAAACTCTTCATTTGATGCTGAAGATGTGGACAGAGCGCTTATGGGGGTGGCTTGAGTGCCATGATGTTAATTTCTAATTCAATGTTCTTTCTAAAAGAATACTGAGAACTCAAATGTCATTGTTTGTACCTTTTTTTCCCCCCACAAATTCACTCTGTTGTTCACTAATTTGTGGTTTAAATCTTGTTTCTTATTCTTCTCATAATTATTCTTTGTGACATTTTTGTCACGATATTGGTACGATAGTCTTCACATTTTAAAGTGCCTGGTTTCTTTAGCAGAGCAATAAATATAGATTTTAGTAGGTCATCATGAATGTACCCACTATAATAAATGTCATAAAACAGTTGTTATTATTTTATTTCCAAAATATCCCAAAGCTTCAGTTGTTACTAACATAATGCTGTCTGGCCCAGGTACCTTTCTTCATGTGATGCAATGCATCCTCAACTTCTGCAGGCAGTCATATTGGAGGGGGGCGGGAGGGGGGCTCACTGTTGTCTTGCAAATATACTTATGGTCTATTATCATCATACAGATTACCTAAATACTCTGTCCATCTTTTAATAATGTCACTTAATATTTCACCTTCTTTCAATTTTAAACACCCGAGCAACTCTTCTTCCCTGTTAATATACTTATCTGTTGGTACATGGAATGTGAGTCTTTCCAATTATTTTTCCCAATCTCTGTACACACCTGATTTAGCCTTCTTATGCATACTAAAATATTATTTTATATTATTCTTCTGTCTTCTTTCAACCATCATCTAAAGAATTTTATTTGTCATTCATTTCTTTTTTGTGACTCTATGCGTAGGAGGAATAAGCTCTTTCAATGGTTGCTGAATTACCTTGTACAGCATATCCCACTGTTCATCAAGGAATTATATAACTGTTAAAAATGCTGTATACTTACGTAACGGTAAAACTCCTTAAATGAATGAAACATGTAGAAGCGATGAAAGTAAACAACTCCAGTAGCACAGGTATCATACAATCTTTGCTCCAGTTAAGGCATTTGTAGGAAAATTATTACAACCATAATACACTTACATGAATAATCTGGAAAGTTAACATGAACTATATCTTTAAATTAGGGCTGTACCCAAAAGTGATTTTCACTATTTGGCCAAATACGAATAACGGGACCAACTATTTGGCCGAATACGAATAGTGTATCATCCTCATCAGGTGCCTTGCCGACTGGCGTAGGAGATAATGCCTCGCCACAATCTAGGATCTCCTGCAGCATGTATTAGTTCAAGTGCTGACACACCTCCATGCCATGCAACAAGACTGTCAAGAATCTTCTCTCGTTGTCTTCCTCTACCCCTACTTCCACAGATCTTTCTAGTGGTCACCACGTTCTATTTCCCCTCTTCTGATGTCTGTGATGAGTTTTCTTCGGGCTCCCGCCTCTTTCAAAACCTCTTGGTTGCTTTTTTTTGGCTGTCCAAGGTATTTTAAGCATTGTTTTGTAAAACCACATCTCAGAGGCCTCAAGAAATTGTTTATTTTTAGCATGCTGCGGTTGGCATTTTATGCAGTATGATTCACAAGGGAAACAACTTTTTTCGACAGTGGCAAGGAAAGACAATTTAAATTTCAACTTTTAAGTATCTTCATGCCTTATTTAATAATGTCACAATTTATGGCCGACTTGTCTTGATTTTCGCCGCGGCACCCAGTGTAAGAACCTCTGCTGTAATGGCTTGGTCGAGTCAGCAGGCAAACACCTTGCCAGCTGCTGTACCACACAACCAGGTCGCAGTTCCCCCCGCTACGACAGACTTAGGCAACAGCAACTACAGTACTGTGTTAATGAGAGTTATTTCAGTGCATCACAGTGTATGCAGAAAGGGGTGTAATGTAACCACTATTCGTATTCGGTCTGACCGCAAGTATTCGGCCAAATATCATATAGTTATTAGATCCACTATTCGGCCCCGAAGCGAATATTCGGGACAGCCCTACTTTAAATTATAGTATGTTGCTTATGTAGAACATTACATAAAAGTGAAAGGATACAGTCCCATTTTTGTACCAGCATCAATAATAAACCGAGCACCTTCCCTTCTGTATCTGTTTTCCGTTGCAGTGTCAATACCATCACGAAATGATGGAGAGTTTTTAATCTCTTTCCTCTCAAAATACCAGCAAGGCATGGTGTTAAATATTTCTGACCTGCAACACTGTATATATTTCACAACATTAATTAATGACCATTAGATATGCATATATTTAACATTATAGGAAACTTAATTTTGTACTTGCTTCTATACCCTTCTTGAATTATACTTCTCACTCCTTTCTTGAAAATATACTTTTCAAGTTCAGGAGGGTGGTATATTTATCCATTCTCGGTCTGGCACCAGCCTCTATGATGCTCATAGGCTGAAATCTAAAACCAGGATAAGGAAGGAAACAGATGAAGCAGCAATTACCTGATATAGCAGAATCTTAAATGTTTACTATCTGCATAAGTACATGCAAGTTGTGACTTTGGACAATCTGCAAAAAAAAAAAAAAGATAAAGATTATGATGCCAGGTGCTAGTGACAGACTTGCAGTCTACATTGATGGTGAAGAGTTGGAGATTTTTTATCATTTCTGGGATCCACATTGAATAACAAACTATCCCTGGAACAAGAAACCAACATCAGGCATCAACAAAAATAAGCAGATAAACGAAAAGAGCTTGCGAGAACAGAAAGCTCACCATTAAAACAAAATCTCTTGTTTATCAGGCTTATGTTCTCAGCACTATTCTTTGCAGCAATGAAACTTGGTCGAGTTATATGTACCAGGTTAAAACCAGCTAAATAGCATTCACATGCGATGCCTAAGAAGATTACTTGGCTTTATAGGGGCAAGACTAGATCATAAACACTAAAGGATTGGAAAGAGCAGGTATCATAACAATTTTCCTAATGCTCAGTCTCCGAAGGCGAACGTGGCTGCATCATATTTGCAGAATGGAGGATGGCAGAGTCTATGACGAATTACAGATGTGTAAAAGATGTAGAGATTGGCCTTTACTACAACATAAAGCTGTGGCAAGTGGGACATGAATGATTAAGTACTGAGGTATATTTGTCAGAACAAAATGCTATGGGCTGTACTTCATGCAAGGTGTGAGGTTCAGAAAGGGGATAAGGAAGGAAAAAAAATAATGCAAACAGGTTCAGAGCTGAGTGTCTAAGAAGAAGCACACTAAACACATCCGATGGCAACAATGGTCCAGAAATCCCATGCTTGACTACAGAAGACTTTTATTAAAGCAGGCAGATCTTGCTTATCACACTCACCATCACAGTGGGCTGTAATTTCAATGTCTCCCCAGAGCACAGTATAACTAACACTTAAAACTGCATAGACAGAAGGGTGCCAAAACAACAAACAAAAGTAGTGCACCAATATGAGACAGTCTTATTAACTGTTACACAGCAATGTTAATATCCTCAAAATTCTTGAGTGTTCAACAGAAATGTGCAAGTACGAGTCAGCACTAGGATTCCCTCAAACATCACTTTATTGTCATTGGCTGGCACTATGCCAATCATCAGAGTGCTAAATCCCTGTTTAAGAGAAAAAAAAATCGCTTTTGACACTGAGATATCTCTGAAAACCATGTAGGTGTAACAAATTAATACTTTATTTTGACCTTTGGAGTAGGAATTGAAATGTGTGCCTTTGGCATGAAGTGACAAATATCAGCCCCGAAAATGTACAGGGTATATATACATTTGGAGTTATCAATAATCATTAACAGAGTGAAACATCAAATGGAAAACATTTCAAATAAACAACTTTCAAGTCAGAGTGAGGGGAAGGTGTTGAAGTACAAATTATATAATACACTGAAATAACGCAGTCACGAAAATATACATTGCACAATTTACTGCCTGGCATATTTCTCTGTATCTCTTCAGGTGCATTATTAAACAGCTAAATCAACACACAGTGAAGCATAACAATTTATAATTTTACCTGAAATTAAACAAAAATTTAAATAAAATAAAAAACATTCACTGTCAAGTTAGGCTGTTCATCTCTCTACCGGAAATTCAAGATTAACCAAGGGATTGTCATGTACCTTTACATTTTATAGTGATCTTTTTGTTTACATAAAACAGTTTTATTTATATGGCCTCGGCTTATTTTTGTAAACATCTATTCAATGTGTGTGTTAGATACCTGCTTACTGCCGTCAAGGCAAACAGCTCGTTGGCAGCTTAACGACAGACACCTCAAACCCTAAACACAACTGAACCTTCACCATCAGAGCATACACATTAGCCTTTAATATAATTTATAACACGCAGTTGGTAGTCTGCCTCAGAGGTGACTCACTAACCCAACCCCAACCGGCTTGAGTGCTTTACAATCACCACTCACACACTGGCCATCCAGGTTGTTCCCAGGCATTAACCGGGTCCGAACCAAAAGCCTCCGATCCAAGCTCTTTTTTTAAGCTACTGTGACTACTGTGCTACTGCATGGCTTTGGATAGTGTGAGCAGACAGACCATGCAGAGTCGCCTGGGTACTTGGCCCACGAACTCATTATATTCTTCTTATACCCTTTTTGCGAACCACCTTGCTAATTCAGCTAAATATCTAAGTGAAAACCACTATAATTAACCACAATGAACTATCTCTATATAACATATGCGTTAGACTGCCTCCTAACAAGAGAGTTATGATACCCCTAATCAAGCATGTTTTCACATCCTAATTGTTTCTAACTTAAGTAAAACACACAAACATCTATCCATCACATGTCGTCATTCAAGTCTCTGAAAAACCTCCATTCAGTCCAGTCATCAGTTCACCGTGAACTCTGTCCATGCCCCTGTGAACCCTAGAGCCTCTACTTGTCCACCGCGCTTTTGTAGTTAAGAACTCCCTTGGGCTGTTGAACAGTGAGTCAGCAAGCGCCCATCAAAATACTAGTCCGTCATTCACTATCATCACCTAGAGTCAACCATAGCCCCACAGTGTGGTAAATTATTGTAAAGGCAAAATCTTTATCAACTAAAGGCCCAGAGTCAAGCAAAAGATTTCTTATCAAAGAAATGGGTTATCTGTTCTTGGCTGATCTCAATACAGTATGTCCGTGTGTGAAGCTATTAGGTAATATGTCTACCTCTTTGTTTTCACGTTGTCTCTCCATTCAACAGATGTAAGTGGCACTTACATGTAAATTAATAAATGCAATTGGATTTAGCGAACAGAGAAACAGCTGGGGTGGGGATGGCAGTGGTCTTCTACCTAAACAACTGTGCCAGCAGCAACAAGATACAAGATCCCTTTTAAACTAGAATGAGTATCTCAATACACCAAATCCAAGCAGTTTCAGTTTTTTTTTCAATACTGTCAATTACTACTTTATTGATCATAATACTTGCTTCAAATTTTACATCACTGCCATCACTTTCACTATTTTGATTTATAATTTCTTTTGTTTGAAATAATCAGCAGGATAAGAAAAAAATAATAGCCAGTGCACATGGTGTACATGCAGTATATTATTCTATATGCAATTCAGACAGAGCAGCTTGGCATTTCTTTATACTGAGTTTCCTAAACATTTATTTTAGGAGGTATTATAAACAAGATGCTATTTGTAGAAGGATGACATCAGGCCCTCACAAACAGCAATTTTATCCCAATACAATATCAAGTGCCTGTCTATGGTTGAGGCGGCCAGAAAAGAAGGCAGTAATTTAGTAAAACTAAAAAAGAAAATGAAGAAAGAAAGGATGTACTACATCATGTATAGTAATTATTATGGCACTCTTCCGTATAACGGTCCCCGGGCAGGTAATCTTCTTTCTTTTTGTTTGCCCTTGACATGGCGGTTGGCATGTTGCCTTTTACAACATGCTCTTTAGGTGACAGTGGATCAATTCTTTTTTTCCCCTCAAACGTGTGGCCCTGGAACCCACAAAAAGTCAGGGGTAATGTCTTGTGTGACTTGTCGATAGTTGGAAGGGTATCATTACGTGGTTATTATTGTTACGGAAGTCGATTATTGGTTGGTTGTAATAGTCCCTTGTTAAACAGAGACAGCCTAATAATGACTCATTAAATATATTGAGCTGACTGAGTATCCTCAGGAGAAGGGAAAAGGCGTTTAGAGATCTAGATATACTTTTGGTAAGATGATGAAAGATGAAGACTGCAGGTTACTTATATATTGCTTCATAATGTTTGCACCTCGCCCGTGTGTCACAGGGGCTCTCACGGGAAGCAAAGAATGGTGACACTGCACCCTACCAGGCATGTCGTTAGAGGCGACTAAGGGTAGGGTTGGGCTTGAGGTTGGCTGCCTCATCCTTTAAAAACAATAGCCACAAAAACCAACCAACCATGGATAAGTCAAAAAGAGAAGCAAGTAAAACCCAGCCAACCAAGATGAGGGGAGGCTCTTCAAGTAGAAGAAGTATGACACAGTGTGGAGAAAGCCATAAAGAGTCCTGACCGTTGACGTACTTCCTCTCAGCTAGGAAAACCTCCAGAATTGGCACCTGGAATGTTAGAACTCTCTATGATATAGGGAGAACAATGGAAGTAGCAAGGGAAATGAAGCATTGTAGAATCAGTATTCTAGGGTTTTGTAAAACTAGATGGACTGGGGCAGGAAAAAGTATTATAAATTCAGGGGAAACTATTTTGTTCTCAGGACACACAGAGAAAAATTCGCCCCACAGAGAAGGAGTGGCCCTGATGCTATCGAAAGAAGCAGACAGGGCACTAATAGAATGGGAAGCTGTAAGTCCAAGAGAAGAATAAGAGCATCATTTAGAACAGCGACACAGAAGGTGAACATGTCGGTAATACAGTGTTACGCACCAACAAATGATAAAGATGCATCTGTTAAGGAAGAATTTTACATGCAGCTTCAAAATATTATAAATAATGAAAGAAAGGGCAATCAAAAAATGTTGATAGGTGACCTGAATGCTAAGAAAGGATCAGACAACACAGGTTATAAAGAAATTATGGGAAGACATGGTCTAGGAGTTAATGAATGAAAATGGAGAATTGTTCACAAATTTTTGTGCAGGAAACCTGTATGTTATTGGTGGAAGTATTTTTTCCCATAAAAGAATATACAAGGCAACATGGGAATCACCAGACCATAAGACAACTAATCAAATTGATCACCTATGTATTAACAAAAAGTTTAGATCACCCCTTTACGATGTTAGGGCTTTCCGAGGTACTGATGTATTTACTGACCATTTCCTGGTGGTAAGTAAAATCAAGATGAAACTAAAAAGATATATAACATCTTATAATCATAGAAACCAATATAATTTAGGTTATCTCAGGGATAAAGAAGTTAAGGAACAGTTTTCAGTTACAGTCTCATAATAAGTACCAGGTGTTGCAGCAGTTAGCTGAAGATATCAGCAAAGTCTGCTGGGATCAGATCAAAGGAATCTGGAATGAATCTTGTGTAGAAGTTCTTGGCAAGAAAGAACGGAAACATAAAGCATGGATAACACCATAAACCATTAAATTGATTGAAGAAAGTAAAAGTAAAAACGCAGACTTAAACAATAGCAAAACTAGAGCTCCGGATAAATACACAGAAGCCAAGTTCTGATGGTCATGTCTTCTGTCCATCCGACAGTGGTTGAGCTAACGTTAATTTCCACTGAGATTAACTATTGGTTCGTCAGACACTTTGATCGCTGCTAGGAAGATCTCCTGGGTTAGCTGTTCAGTTACCTCATTGTGTTTCACTTTGTAAAGGTTTCTATTGGGTTTGCGTACTTTCTTTGCTTTTAGAAGGAATTCTGGACTCACCGAATGCACCTCGTCAGTCTCTTTGCGAATTTGTGCACTTGCATGGATAATTGCTTATCACCTCCTTACGAATTTGTGCACTTGCTATGATAATTGCTTATCGCCTCCTTACGAATTTGTGCACTTGCTATGATAATTGCTTATTGCCTACTTACGAATTTGTGCACATGCTATAATTGCTATCGTCTCCTTACGAATTTGTGCACTCGCGCTTAACGGCAGAAGTGAAAACTGATGATGATGATCTAAACATTGCTACCCATCGACACAGCGCTTCAATGGATCGAAAATTATTCCTCCAAACGGCGCTTCAGCGGATACAAAACTATTTATCCCCACGCCGCTTAACTTTAAACATTGCGCAGAAGCCCCACCGCGCTTCAGTGGATCGAAAACTATTTCTCCCCACGAAGCTTAACTTTAAACATTGCACAGAAGTGGAAACTAATGATGATGGCCTCAATTGTTATTTCACAGCGCTCAACGGCAGAAGTGAAAACTTATGCATGGCACTTCATTGGATCAAAAACTAGTCCTCCCCACAGCGCTTGGCTGTAAACATTGCTATCCATTGAACAATAACGGCAGAAATGGAAACTGATGATGATGGCCTGAATCATTATTGGTACGTATTCCGTTTCTATATTTTAGTTGTTCCTGTTCCATATTTTTTATAACCTCTTTATAACCCTTTAAGGCTCTAAAAGGAATGTTTTGTACACCAACAATACACGAAGAGACAGAGTCACAAACGTCAGCATTAGAGACAAAGTTGGAACAAGAGCATGCATGGAACATATTGAAAGACAGAATGAAGTGGTTTGGCCATTTAGTAAGAATGCAACCAGATCAGATTGCCTATTAGGCCTTTTACAGTAGAACATCGGGAAGAAAGGCCAGAGGAAGACCCAGGAAAAAATGGATATATGGAGTAGCTGAATACGGCTAGAAGATCCAGAAAACTGTCACTGAGATCACGCGAGAGGCACAAAACAAATATTTTAAACCACGACACTGGGCTGCAACCCGGTAAAAGTGAAGAAGACGACAGATAGATAGATTTGGAAGAGTGCCATTATTATGATCCTTTAAATGTTAGCTTGTGGATTCTGGATAAGTGGCACCAAGCAGAAGTGCTACCAAGTCTTGATCTGATCATCCTGCAGCTTTAGCAGTGATTACTTACTTGCACATGGAAATGTGAAAAGCATCTTAATGGTCTTTTGGGTATCCTATGACTATGAGATATTAATATTATGGCTAACAGATATCTCTGGACATTAAATGTAGCACAATGGAATTGGGGAGGTAGGATCTGTTAAGCACCTGCAGCTCCAAGCATCAGAGTAGATTAATATACCGTATATAATACAGCAATAAAACGCTTTAGATTAAAATATTTCTAAATTTATTAAACAAAATGAAGGGACCACATTGTTTGCTTATGAAAGACTTGAAAAAGTGACTCAAGAAATGACATAACTGAAATGAAACTTAAGTACCTAAGTAAGTAGGCAAAAAATTTGCTACTTATTGAAAAATAGTGCAATAATGAATGTAATTTAATAATTCAACAATCTATTTTCAAGATTTCTTACCTTAGCTTTAGCAATATAAAAGTTATAATGCAGACTCGCTCTTGGGCCACTCTAACCACAGCAGTAGAGCAGACTAACAAGTGTCCAACTTGGTTTCCTGTTCACTTCATGAAAAAGAAAAACTTTATTAGAATGGCATCTAAAGCCACTTATTCTATTTAGTTGTAAAGTTCATAGTTATTTTAAAATAACCAATCACCAATATGTTTTGCGAATTCTAAGTCAAGGTCTAAATTGACTACAGTGTGCCCATTTGTTCAGTGAGACGTCATTGGGCTCTCCTTCGAACTTCAACCCGATATTATGGCGGCCATAAAATATCCTTACGGGGCTCAGTTCTATTAAAAATATGCCGGCTCCGTATAACGAAACAAATGCTTTAACAGGGTCTCAGCGATATGTTACTTGCGGACCTGTTTCGGTGCCTCACCGCCGACCGTATCCCCCGCGCGGCGCGGATGGGGGCTAACTAGATGGCTGGGACTCACGAGCAGCAGCTACTGCATCACCTGCAACTTCCTTTTAATTAATTTGTTTGTGAGTCCCAGGCAATCCTAGTTTTACCGCGATTTGTTCCTTGGCAGAAAGTCCGCATTTTACATATGTCTGAGCCCCGTAAGGATATTTTATGGCCGCCATAATACTGGGTTGAAGTTCGGAGGGGAGCCTGTCATTAATTTTAGAAGAGGCAGGGTCGAATCCCAGTATGTCTCAATTATTATTAACCCTTTAAAGACAATGCAGCCGAAATATCAGCCCAACATAAAGCAGCCAAAAGGACGACTGAAGAGCCTTATTTCACAAAATACACGTGTTAGGACATACAAGCTTTATCCATAAAAAAATTCATCCAAATTTTTCAGGTTAGTTATGTTTGTTTCTAAGTTTAAAAAGTTTCTTGTAAAGTATACAAATCAGAATATTTAATTTGAATAAATGTTGAGATTTCGGTTTAATATTCTGTTTGTTTATTCAATTTCCTACACGAATATATATATATATATATATATATATATATATATATATATATATATATAGTATAGTTTATTTGTTAATTAAACACTTTATTTTTTATAATTTTTGTGTGTATAACTATTATAACTATAACATAGTAAGTATAACGAATCCCCTCCTGATTTAGATTACTTTATTTAAGTTTATTCTTCGTGACACCGAAACTTCAAAAAGGCTCTCCAAAGGGTCAATGTTGTTGACTACTATTATTGACACAGTGTATACTATATAAATATATATATAAATAAATAGAGAGAGAGAGAGCTAGCGAGAAAGAGATTCAATTACATAAAAGTTAACTAAGCGGCTTTACAGAACACACCGACGACAGGACGGTATCTTCCACAGTATTGCCAGGTAGTCGAAACAGTACAGTTTTGACAGAAAATCCAAAATAGGAGAAAATGCTGCCATTGCACGTGATCAGCGTGAGAAATTAACATCATCGCCGCGAAACATACAATTTAAAACAGCAATAGCATAATTTGGAAACCGCTTCTAACCATAGTTCTGGAGTTCTGACCATATTAAGCCCAATTTAAATGCCATGCATCTCAGCAGAATTCTCAAGTGATAAATCTTATTTTGACACTGCAAAAGACACTGCACCAGGGCCTGATTGGGTCAGGTCTGGCCACATGAAGGCTTTGAGCGATGTAGCCTAGCAGGGATGGCCGACTGTTTTAACCAGAGCATTAAGACAGCAAAAGTACCGCAGGACTGGGTGCACAGCTATCTAATCCCACTACCAAAACCTTTTAAGGATCATTCAGAGCTCAGTGGCTTTAGAATCACCCCCTTACAAAACACGTTTGGGAAGGCCTTGGAGAAGATATTTGCTGTTAAGCTGCAAGAATTTTTGGAAAGGGGGAAGCTTCTCCCAAGAGGTCTGGGAAGCTACAGGCCAGGAAAGGACACATGGATAAATGCAGCCACTTTTTCTTTTGACGTCTATGAAGGGTTCCAGAACAGACAGGAAACTATGGCGGTAGCACTGGATCTCGAGGATGCTTATAACAGAGTGAGATACTACATCTTGATGACTGCACTGAAGGAGAAGGAGGTCCTTCCAAGGCTGGTGAATTGGGTTGCAGCTGTCCTGTATTCACGTCGGGTTGTTCTCTGATTGGGCTCATGGAGCTCATAAACATGCAGTTTGGCCCCAGGACTGCCACAGGGATCCACCATCTCGCCTCTGCTCTTTAACGTGTATACGAGCAAGACTTCAAGCTTAGAGGCACCAGGAGTTGGAAGGATACTGACTTTTGTGGATTATATACTTGCATAAATGCAGGGGGAGAGAGGGAACAAACAGTCCGGGGGCTACATGCGATGTATAATATGCGGGTCATTCTGTGTTGCGCCAGAGACACCCCAGTGGTGTGTACGCGATACATCCTTGGTTTGCCGACTGTTGCAGGTAAGCACACGGTGCTACAGGCGAAGTCATATCTCAGAGTAGCTGCAGACACAGACCACCCTTTGCACGAAGCTTTGGGTGCAGTTAAGGGTCTGCAGCTGATAACAGGGAAGTCAAGGATGGCTCAGGCAGGAGACACAATCAGTCAGGTTTGCATCCTTGAGAACATTAGGCGAGGAGAGCAGTGGGTCAAAGTGCCACCTGAACAGTCAGACTTGAGTAGAGTCATAATCACGCTGAGCCGGGAATGCAGAGACTGGCCAGCAAGTGATACAGGGGTGGAAGTTCAGCAATAAATTCAAGATAAGCTCGCTCAGAAGATTTGATCATTTACATAGACGGCTCAGTGTGAAGAGGCAAAAGAACTGCCTGGGGTTTGTTAGCAAAAAGTTAATGGTCGATGTTTGATGCAGGAGAACCTAGCATATGATACCAAAACATCCAGCTTAATAATAGAGGTGGAGGCGGTCACTGCAGCTTTCCTCTGTTAGAGAACACGACACACACACACACATCGTGAATGTAAATGACCCATAAAGCAGGCTGAGGAAGATCAGGAGAGGGCTGCTTCATGCAGAGTGGCATGCCTCGCTGCGGAGGTTTTTTCACCGGGTCTCGCCGGTGTGTTGGGGAATAAACAGTAGGCAGACTGGTGTGTGTGACAAACCAACGGAATATTTCAGTCCGGCAAGAGTTTATTGCATCTTGTTAGTTAAAACAATTGGACACTTTAAATAAATATAGATGCGGGAATAGTAGTAAATGTATGACGGCGTTAGGAAGCACATAAATTATGACGTTTTTTTCTTAGTTACTGCTAGGAGACTAACCCTAGATTTAGTGATTCGTGGCTGCACAAAACGACCGCCCCAGCCTTTCCATCGGCATAGCTAAAAAGAAATAATAAAAATTCGAATTCAGGTGAGATTTATAATGGTGGGGAGTAGCTGAGATCCCCTGTAAGCCCTAGCTGTATACTGAAATATGTTATCGAGATCCTACAATTCTATATTCTACCATTGTATAAATATTCCGTGACTTCATCAACCTTGATACTTGTCCGTTGGACAATGGTAACTATTTACTAGTCCCTACACATTATGACGTTCTTTAGGTTACCATTCACGGTTAGGACTATGCATATGCGAAGCCTCTTTTCCCCTGTCATCTTTTCTGAAAATATTCATTTGGTTTCCTTGCATAAGGAGCTTACGGTATAAACCATCATCCTGTGCCATGCGGTGCCATCAAGAGTTTATACCCTACATTGTGTATATTTAATATATTATGAAAACATAAAAACTGAGTAACCTTTGGTCACGCCGTCAGCTGTGTGGGCATATGGAGCTGGACATGTGTTTTAAAGACCTAGTGGCACCTGTGCGTTGAAGGGGTCAACATCACACCTGTCGCCTCTATTCCCCATGACTATACCTGGTGTCCATTCAAGGCGAAGTCGACCTGGGTCTGTTGGGACTCGAACTCACGACTGTCCAATACGCATGCGAGCGTGTGTCCACTTAATCATGTCAAGTTTCATATGATCGTGCAGAGAATTGTATATGTATAAAACAATATTATAACATGTTAGAGAGATTTATTATTGATATATTGCTCGTGGAGAAAGACAGTGTTTGTAATACCCTGCTCTTTTCCCTTACTACTCTGATAACACCACAAACGCCGCAACACTTCTATCTGCCACAGAAATGTCAGCATAATCCTCACCAAAAAGATAATTGATGTATTTTCCCAGGTTCCCTATAACACTATGGATTGTTAACAACACTGTAGAATGAGATCCGAAATTAATTAACAAACTACCTGTTGAAGACAGCCAATAACTACCATTGTTGCCAGTACATTGTCCTTACCACAGAGGAATGCTGTATTTCACTTGAACGATCCTAGAGCTGAGTGACGTTTTGATGCATTGGAATGTTTATGGTGTTGAATGATGATTTTATGATTTTGTTTTTCTTCTGAGTTGAATAATTTAATGGGATTTCTGGGCTATGTTATGTCGATACAATTGTTGATTTAGAAAACTTAAATGTCTGATTATGTCAGTTAGTATCGATTTGAATTCCTTGTTTAGACGAAGTATTTTACGTTGTGATTTCTTAGAGTTCAATTTGCAATGTATTGAACTTTGATTTTTCAGAAGTTTAGTTAGAAGAATAATTATTTTTTCGGTTCTATTCCGGGGATTCACCCTATTAGTATGATTATCTGTATTTCCCTTCCTTTTTTATGAACTCAGGGACTAATAAAATTCCCCTGAAATTCCTATTTCGAGCCCTGCAAAATATTTAGGAAGGATTATAGGGGGTCTCCAGGCGAGGATAAATTCCGCGAAACTAGCTTACGACAGTGTGCTCTGCACAACTTGGTGGAATACGGATACATGATAAGGCAGACGTGGTTAGTGCCTTGTGGGAGAGCGTGTACAGTTCGGAGGAGCGGATGGATCACCACAGTCTGGTGAGATTGATGCAAAGGGGGGGGGGGGGGGTGACGAGAGGTTCTGGCAGATACTCGAGGCTCAGAGGAAAGGCAAGACGGACGTTTAATCAGAATGCTATTGGCACAATTAGTATCGGAACTCTTCGCTGGCTGATAAGGATGGGGACGGAGCACTTATGGGAATGCCCCGAGTGCTGTGATGTCGGTTCTTGAATCAAATCAAATCATTAAAAAAAGAGAAGGGGACTGACCAATGCAGTCCTCTTAGAGACGATACTTTGGTGTGAATATGGAAGACGTATCTTTACACTAGGGGATACAAACACTTTTTGGGTAGTAGACGTCTTCCTGAAGATTCTCAATCAACCAGCTATGAAGGAATGAGGATTAGTAGAAAAATCCCCCTGCTCCGATAGAATCAGAAACCATTATGCTGAGTAACAACCGACCTGGCCGCATCGTAATACCAGCTAAGTGATTTTTTGTATCTATGTAGTATTGTTTATTTTGTGTGTGCTGATGAAGGCTCAATAGCCGCAACGCACACGTTTTGTTTGTATTTGTTATATTGTGAAGCTTGCTAATATACTTTTTGTTCGGGTTTATATCTTTTCCGATAGAATCAGTGTTGCCACTTTAGATGTTTTACATCCAGATTTAGATGTTTTTTCCTTGCATTTAGATGGCGTTTTTGACGTTTAGATGGTAGATGTTTTTCAATTGGAGTGAATTTATCAAATCTAACCTAAGAAACATGATGAAATTCGACCTCTTAAGTGCTATCTTGACAATAACATTCAGCCTGATAAGAGTAGGAAAAGGCTGTTCCACTTATCAGCTCCCTGATTAGGTATTAAAAGAAATTGGAACAGCTAAAGCATACCAGAGTCATTTTGGATCTAAATTTCATCATCCAAGTTTATCCTGTGGATCTTGTAAGGCAGACTTCAATAAAGATGAGGACATGATTCTATAGGGTAAGTCATATCAATTGCTATGGATTTTGTGACTCTTTCCATTTGAATGTTTTTTTTCTAGATGTTTTCCACCCAGATTTAGATGTTTTGAGATATTTTTAACTCCACTTTGGATGTTTTTTGTCAAAGAAAAGTGGCAACACTGGATAAAATGTATTCAACCATACAAACTTCCGGTTCGAGATCCTGCGCTACTTTAGTCAACGCCGCTTCACATTGCATTTCTATGAGTGCTCAATCGCCCCCCCCCCCCCCCTTTTTTTTTTTCACCCTCTCCCATCCAGGATAAAGTAGCCATTCCAAGATACGTCCTAAGAAGTTGGTTACATGTTTGCAGTCTTGACTTCGAAGACAATATAAACGTGCTGTATGACTGTACTTTTAGGGCAAGGGTGCGACACCTAAAATATGGTGGGGGGGGGGGGGATAGCTCGGCTCCTTACTAATGCACCCCGTTTAATGTTACATAATTGGGTTAGTTATTTACCAGCCCAGTCTTACAGAAAAACACCATGAGTCTCTAAAGATATAGATTTACCAAAGAAAAAGTCGTAATTCACATATAACAAATTTATAAAAATGCAGAGGTCCCTAAAAGATTAAAAATGAGAATATTGTTGTTAACAAACACACACACACACACACACCACACACACACACACACACACACAGAGAGAGAGAGAGAGAGAGAGAGAGAGAGAGAGAGAGAGACAGGTGAACTTTCTCGACCTTTGTAAAAAAGATAACACTTTTATTTTAAACGTGAAGGGAATCGTGAATAAAAGTCAGCTAGAGATAGACAAGTACATGCAAGTATATCATCCGCAAAAGTCAGTATCCTTCCAACTCCTAATGCGTTTAGGCTTGCAATCTTGCCCGTACACACGCTAAAGAGCACAGCCGAGATGGCGGATCCCTGTGGCAGTCCTGAGGCAAACTGCATTGTTCTGAGGTCCATGAGCCCAGTCGAAGAGCAACCCGACGTGAATACAGGGCAGCTGCAACCTAATTCCCCGGCCATGGACTTACCTCCTTCTCCTTTAGTGCAGTCATTAAGATGTCGTATCTTACTCTGTTATAAGCATCCCCGAGATCCATTGCTATCGCCATAGTTTCCTGTCTGTTCTGGAACCCATCATAGACGTCAAAGGCAAAAGTGGCCGCATTTACCCATATGTCCTTTCCCGGCCTGTAGCTTCCCAGACCTCTTGGGAGATGCTTCCCCCTTTCCAAAAATTATTGCAGCTGTGCAGCAACTATCTTTTCCAAGACCACACCAAATGTGTTTTGTAAGGTGATGACTCTAAAGCCACTGAGCCTTGAATGATCCTTAAAAGGTTTTGGTAGTGGGGTTAGATAGCTGACCCGTCCTGAGGCTCTGTTGCTGCTCTGGTTAAAACAGTCAGCCATCTTCGCCAGGTCCACATCCTCCAAAGCCTTTATGTGGCCATACCTGACCTCATCAGGCCCTGGTGCAGTTTCTTTTGCCTTTTTCAAAATGTGTTTGATATCTCCTACTCGTATCATGTCTTCATAATGCATAGTATTTAAGGTGCCAGCCTACTCCTTTCTAACTGCAGCCCTTATGTCTACATCATTATGATTTGTCTGAGCTATAAACCTATGGAGAAAAGCCTCCCCTTTATTCTTGTCGGTTGTCACGCACACCATCGTATCTACTAATTGTTCCCACTGTCACAGGCCGATCTTTTCCTTGCATCTGCCTTTGCAGTTTCCAGAATTTCCCCAATGTTTTACCACCCCCTCCCCTTCCCATATCATTCACATAAGTGTCCTACTTTGCTCTTTTGGCCTCTGCAGCACAGCGCTTGAAAACCTCCACCTTATCTTTTTTTCACATTTTCCGCCATCTCCACTTCCTCTCGTGAGCTGGTGAACTTGAGGGTGTTTGTCGTACTTTCTTTAGCTGCTTCACTGCGGCCCTGTTTGCCTTCCACGATTGTTCTACTTCTGGAGTCCACGATGGGCGCTGTAGAAAATTAGATCTGGCGGTTCTGTTGCATGCTCCCTGACTGAGGCGTCCAAGTAGGTTGTTGGTCCACTTATACCACAAGGTCTTGCGTGCACTCCCAGGATTAACCTTACTGGGTTAGAAATCTAGACTGAAAATGGTAGGCGATCACTGCCATGGTCATTCAGGACAGTCCATTTAACATCTTAAACCGACGACTGGAAGACAAATGTCAAGTCAATGGCTGTGTCTGCATCGCCAGACCTCACTGCCATCCTAGTCGGCCTTCCATCATTGATGCAGACCATACCGGAGTCAGCCATGGCCTCTGCAAAAGCAATTCCCTGTCGGTTTTCTCCACTGCTGTCCCTTTCTCTGTTCCTCGCGTTGAAATCCCCACATATGAGTAACCTTTCACCTAGTAATTCTTCCAATTTCTTGAGCCAACCCCATTGTTCTCTCATGACAAAACAGTCTATCGTGGCATATAAATTTATGAGGTTCCAACTTAAACGACCAATCTCCACCTGTATCCCTTGAACCTCTCTTTTACTGTGGTTCCCCTGGCTCAAGTCAAGCAACACATGCTTCACTCCTTCCTTTACCACCAGACCTTGTCATATGCTCCTGTCCAACAGGGTTTATATAACTGACATACGCAGGGCAATGATATATGTCTGTAATTAGCTCCTGGAGCATGGTGACATCAAAATCAAAACAACCTCTCCAGTACAGGACCTCTCTGCCTAGCACTCCGACAGTTCCTTTTCGTCTTTTTCTCCTAGCACCTGCCCTCCTATTTCTATGCCTTTTGAACTCCCAACCAATCCGATGATTCATCAGCTGCTCTGGTGGCTGCTTGTTGTTCATGACATAGATTTAATTTTAATGCACCAAATACGCTGAAAACCCCCTACTTCTCACAATACACAATAATCGATGCTAGGCAAATCAAATGCCTTGTTATAATGATTTAAAAAAAGCATTAAGGTCTATGAGTAGTTTAGTATGTTAAAAAGACTTATTATTTTTAGAGGTTTTTTGCTCCTTCGGCTATACTAATAACCCTTTACGTAAAAATAAGAGGAAAATCAAACCACCGAAGGGTCCATCCACATAGAACAAAGTTAAAAAAAAAACTGTAATATGCCCTCTGAGCGGGTGAGGGCTCACTACACATGGAAAATAGATGAAAAACTTTTCCCTCCTTCCGAAACTCTCGAGCGTTCATAGAGGTGAAAGTAGTTTGTGAAAGCGCTTCGTAAGCCAGATGTGCTGGTTTCGAGCCCTACGACACGCAAGAACATTCTCAAAAGGACCGCACAACGAGCGATAAGCACCCGGTGACACAATGTCATTTGGATGAGACCCGTTTTTTAAAGTTTTAACACGTTTAGTAAGTGCAGATATCAGACTTATACATTCCTTAGTATAAGCTGTATTTGTACGTTTTAAGTATTGTTCAGTGTTTATTTACAGAGCGGTGCCTCGTTTCAGTATAAGGTGTTGCAGACCAAGGGAGATTTTGCACAACATTTTTACATTAGAAAACAGAGAGGGACGGGTAACGAACACATAGCAGACTGATAAGGGGGGGGGGGGGAATCAGTAAGTAAGTTCATTTTACCCACACCAGGACACCACACAGAGCGATAAACACCCGGTGACGCAAAGTGCCACCATGCGGACGAGGATCACCCGTGGAGAGGTCCCAGAAACCGTGTTTAGCCTTCAGGCTACATTGCAGCCCCAGGCAAAAGCTGGGGTGGGGTAAAAAAAAAACCACGAAAAATTGCTTCTTACATGGGGACGATGTTAGTTATAATCTCAAAAGAACAGACGGTAGGTAGTTAGGTAGTGGTACCCCACCAGGACATCACACAAGCGATAAACACCTAGTGACACAAAGTGGCACCATGCAGATGAGGATAACCCGTGGAAAGGTGCCAGAAATCCTTTTCATGCGTTAGGCCATATCTATGGCTAAGCCATAATTATGGTCCAGCTATATTCAGGGCCCCCGGCAAAAGCCGAGGTTGCGATTCTATAAAAAAAAAAAAAAGTTGCATTCCACAAGGGGACAACTTTTGTTGTAAAGGGAACAGTGGGAGAAAGAAAGGCAAAAAGTACCGCTTATCATTTTCATATATTTAAATAAGATATCCACATTAAACAATTTCAAATAAAAACAATTTGAAATATTTACAAACTGAAAGAACATGCGTGCATGTTATTTTTATAAGAAAGGAGGGGAGAGGATGGCTGGGAAACAGTAACACAGTTCAATTAGACAAAGGAAGAGGTCTATAGTGGAGGAAGAAAGATACAGGGGTCACTTATTTAAATTATTTCTTTTTGTTTGTGGTGTTTTCACTATGGGTACTTACTTCCCTTCGTTTGTAACTTTTTGTGTGGCGGAAATATCAGTGGGAGGTGACAGGTAGCTGTCGATGTGGCGGGGGCAGGGTGATGAAAATGGTAATTTTATTTACAGAGCCTTGTGACGTGTTACACTGGCTTTTTGTGGGTGAAGAGTGGGCACAGAATGCCTGCATTATATGCTGTCTGTTTACAGAGCTTTGGGTGTGATGTTACAAAAAGCGTGTTGTTATGTCCATGATTTGTCAATAGTGGTGACAACGATGAAAGGAGGGGAGAAATGGACATGCGTTGGAGTCGTGGAAGGTGATAAAAGGATAGACAGCGAGAGAGTCAGTTGCCAAGCTAGTGCTAGCCAAACAAACAAGACGACCTCAAGACCAACATCAAGACGGATACTGTGTGAGTATAATTATACCTAAAACTCAAAACCCGCGATCAAGGCTTAGCCGACGAGAGTCAAGAAATCAAAAACCGCAAAAATGGTAAACACGAGGGCCAATTCGCGAAAACCGGCACAAGATGCCAACATTCAAACATGCGTTTTTAAAAATAGTGACAGTGCAAAACCAAAAACCGACACAAGAAGGAAGGAAGGGACAACCTCCGAGAAGATACCAACGTATGCCGACACGTTAAGCGAGGGAGCGCGAAAAAACGCACCAAGAAAAACACCCGCCATCGCTCACGACGACACCACAACAACCGAAACTCACCCCAGTAGATCGGAAAAGGTAACGGCACTGAGGCCTCTGCATAAAAAGGTACCGCACACCACAAAGGCGCCAAAAGAAACTCCAAAAAATACCCAACCGAACCGCTACCCAGCATTCCAGAGAGGGGCGAACAGGAGAAACAAAAACCACGAATAGTGAGAATCAAAATCAGACAATTAAGCTATGGCGAACTATCGATACTCAACGACAAGCAAGCCTACAAACATAGACTTCAAATTCTAGAATCAGGGCTAGGGCCCAACTCAGTCGCCAGACACAAAGTGCTTAAAGATCATGTCGCAGTCGATATGAAAATAACGACCGCCAACAATGAACTAGTAAAAAAAAACTAGAGAATGCAAAAGAACCCGTTAAAATCGCTATGATGCACACGATTGAAGTATCCGTTGAGCTAAAAATAGACACAACAGAAATTGTAATCAAAGGCATACATCCAAAAAAGGATCTAATAAAAACCACCGACATGCTGAAAGAAGAGAACAGAAACTTAGAAATCCTCAAGGCGGGGAGAATGACCACATCGACCAGGAGCTCAACATCGCTGTTAAAAGTTACTTTAAAAGGAAAAGTTAGACCTACGACCCTCTTCCTAGGAGAGCCTGAAATGTACTGGAAAGTCTATATTCCCTCGGTACTCCAGTGCCAGAACTGTCAGAAATTCGGCCACGCCCACGACCAGTGTCGAAACAAGGTAGTCTGCAAATTCTGTAGCAGGAACCACGACCACCGCAACTGCCACAAAGCGAATGCCGAAAACAATTACAAAAATAGCAACCCGGAGAGAAGATGCGCTAACTGCAGGTGCAATCACAGCGCTCGGTATAAAGGCTGCCCTAAGATAAAAGAGGTCCAACTGGCGCTGCGTGAGTCCAAGCTAGCCAACATGCCAATGAAGGTAGCAATGTGGAACCTAACCAGAACCAGGGACCTGACAGAAACCCAATCAGACCAGAGAATGCTTAAAGCCGGACTGTTTGGCACAGTGGCGAACCCACAAACAGGACACAGAACAGCAAACAATGAACTACCCCCCAAGCAAAGAAAATACAGTCCAGTTGCTGAGAAATGAGAAAGCGATCTACAAACAGGTAGACGAACTGAGAACCCAACTAGCAGAAGAAAGGTCTGTGAGACGGCTGAAGAAAGAGCGGCTAAAATTGAAAAGTTAGTCGAAGAGATCAAGGGGAAATACGACCGTCACTGGGAAAAATCCGAAATTATGTACGGGTCACTCTGGATGGCCAGAACCGAGCTAGACAAACTAAAAGCACAAGAAGCGACTAACACCTACTATAACCAAGGCTGGAGAATAGAGATGGAAAAAAGCATCAAAGCCAGTCAAGAGAAAATCACAGAGTCGGCCAAAAAGACAATAGAAAACTATTGTAACGTAGTTCTCCTCAACAGACTCGTAGAGATGACGAAATAACAAGCAAGTTCCAAAGACACATCTGAGAAAGAAACCACTGAGCCCAGCACAGAGGAAAGTGAAACCTCCCGGAACAACAGCCAGGCGGGGTCCGGCGCTGAGTAATGTTCAAACAACCCAAAATTAAAAGCCACGTCACTCTTTAAAAAAAATGACAGCGAACAATCCACAGAGTCTAACCCTTGCGGACAGAAACAGCCTAACCTTCAACGCCAACAGAAGTCAAAATAACATTACAGTAGTAAAATGGAACTGTAATGGCATCCAAAAAAAACTTCCCCGAAATACTGAAACAAACAATAGAAGATACAACAGGGTACGCCCTTCAAGCGACAAGACTAAAACCAGACCAAAAATTCACCTGCCCTGGCTACACAGTGTACCGTAACGACAGAAAAACCGGGGCAGCAGGAGGAGGAGTCGCAATCCTGGTCCGCAACCAGCTGACTGTTACCCAGCAGGAAAGCTTTGGCAGGAAGAAAACCTGTCTTTAAAAAATTGAAAAAAAAAAGCCCCCCCCCCCCCCCCCCCCAAAAAAAAGCCAAACGGCTCTCTCAGCTCACGCACATACGCATGTATGGTGCGAAAAAAGAAAAGCCCCAAAAAAGATGTTCGGTGAGGACCCTGAAAGGGGCCTTGTCTTAGGTAGCCCAATGACGGCTACAATTTGTTTCGAGACGGTGTGCCTGGTGGATGCCCTGATACCGAAAACTGCAGCGTGCCTACTAGATGGTGACCAAACTAAGCGTTAGAACACGCAGCACATAAACATTGCCAAGATAGAGTCACTGCTCATTATAGGAGCTGACTGAAATTGGCAGGATTTTTTTTTACGACTACCATGACCATGACTAAGCGTTGGTGATGGGGGTGGGAGAGGTCAATGCAAAATTTGGGCCGACTGGTTAAGAACGCAAAGCAAGCTCCCCGTATCTCGTCTATTTGTATGGTCAGTTTGATAGGTGTAGGTGTAATTCAGGTTATTTTTGTAATTATAGGTTTGGAAAAAAAATTACAGAGATTTATATCTATAGTTATAAGGTTTATGTGTGGTGAATGTAATTCAAATATTTTACATGATTACAACTCAAAAATTAAAAAGTTTAAACGAACGATATTTATAAATAGACAGTTCACTGTCGTCTACCACCTCAGGGATGTTGCCTGTAATCTGTATTTAAACATTAGAAATAAAAGGATGGGTTGTATGTTTTGAAATAATATCTTGTTAGGTTCCTACATGTCCATATACAGTATCTGTCTTCTTCTGCCCTTTCTTTTCCCTAATGTAGCACAGGCGAATTGACTCCCTTTACTGAGTCCTCGAGAAGTAACATTGCTCTATAACACCTGCCTTTTTGTCAAAAATTTTAATTTTTACTATAACTTGAACCATTCTGAACGACCTGCACATAACACTGTGATACGAAACACGCTTTTTGCCATAAGTTTTTGTTTTTTACTCTGTATAAAATAACAGCACTCTATGATGTGACCCTCAATGACCCCTAAAATCTAAAACCTGTCCTCTTGACAAAAATGTTAGTTTTTAACTACAATTTAAACCCTCCTTGAGCTGTGGCCCCTAACGACACTAGCCATTTTGCCATACATTTTTTTTTACTACACCTTAAACCCTCGCCGTTCGACCGGCACCTAATACTATGATAGGACACGAACTATTTTGAAAATAGCTTTTTTTTATTTTTACTACAACTCAAACCTCCTAAAGCGACCAGCACCCAACAGTATGATATGACACCTGTTATTTTGTCATTATTTTCATTTTTTTTACTCTACCAAATCATAACATCAGATGCCTCGAAGACCCAGATTACCTCTGAAACGCCTACAGCATGTTAATAAATGACTGTCCATTGTCGCCTAGTCGTATACTACTATTACAACAGCTAGTTACTTAACAACCAGCACCCCAACAGACCCCAAATTGACATAATTGCCCCGCCTGTCGGCATGAAACTTGATGATGATGCTTGCTTATCAACCACTCCAAACCCTGTCTGACACACGCCTCTTTAATAAGTTTTAAATATCTTGGGCAGTTTTGTGTGTGGTTTTTTTATTGGTCTTCCTCAGTTCTCTCGTCCTTTCTTCTTCTCTCGTTTCAGACATAAAGATTTTGATTTCCTCTGCAAAACTATATCACCAGGTTTACTGCTTGTTTACCAGTGAAAGTTTTCCCACCATCTTCACTGACAGTCTTGTCATGGCTAGTATGGTTCTACTCCTTTCGACTCTATACAAGATAACTTGAGTTGTTCCCCCGTCGATCTCTGTGTTGAGAGCTGCAATTTTTGTCCTGCCCTCTTGCCCTGATGCATGCGAGTTTTTTTCTTCTTCTATAAATAGCTTTATGATTTTTGTGTTCTGTTACATTAAAGTAAGATGGATCTTGTTTCATTTGTACTCTTGATTCTGTGCTTTGGGGTGTTTTTTCTAACCTTATTGGTCTAAAAGGGCTCTGACAGGTTCTTTTCAGTTCAGTGTTTGTAGAGGTCCTTGTCTGCTTTCTTGTAGTTGCAGCTGCTTATCTTCTTCCAGTTTTCTTGTGGCTTGACCTTTCCTATCATGACGATAACTGGTTGTGATCACTTCCTCCCAGCTGTTTCATCACTTCTCTCTCTGCCCGTTGGATGGTCCCTTTAGCTATAACTAGAACTGATTGATGTACTTTGTGTTCCCTATCGTGTAGAGTAGAAGGCTGCTTCATTGATTATTGTGGTCCGTCCAAACAAGGCCTTCCAGAAATCAGAGACTGGGGAAGTTCCCTTCTCCGCCTATGATTATTTAGGGTTGGCTCACTGGGCGTAACCTTGGTAGGGATCGGGACATGTCCACACGCTGGGTGGCACGTGGCCCAGCATCGGTCGAACCTAATCGGAAAGTGCGGGGGGGGGGGGGGGAGGCCACACTCCACCGAGGATTTCTGTCTGGCTTACCCCAGCCATAGTCTGGTACTTTACCCCCTCCAGGCATCGAGGTCCATTTTATTAGTTGTCTGTGTAGGTTCAAGGGTCCCTATTATAAGGGAAACAAGAACAGACACACTGTTTACCCTAAAGCATTTTGTAGGAGTCGACCAATTAGGAGTTTCCTTTGAAGTCGGAATGCATTTGTCTGAGAGGGAAGGATCCAGCAGTCTGCAGAGGAGTGCCACAAAAATTAGCTCGATAGCATTCAGTGTAAAGCTCTGACAACCATTACGGGGCCGATGAAGGCACTTTGAGGGAGGCGATAGAGGTTCTACTAGGCATCACACCACTCAATCTCAGAAGAAGAAAAAAACTGATTTAAAATTAGTGGATGAAAAGCGGCAAATGATGACAGGCATTAGATGCTTTCGAGTCTAACCCGTATCCAGGACAACCGATCAGGACTGTACTCAGACCAGTAGGATGGGATGCCGCCATTGATAAGCAAAGAAATGAGGACTTAGCCAGGACTTTGGCCGCGAACACCGAGTTTATTCTCAGGACCTCCCCCCCTACCCCCCCCCCCCCCCCCCCATGGATATTAGAACTACCCCTGACATATATAATTCTGATCAAAAGTATTTCAAAAATACTAAAAATTGTGAAGCCAAAAACCAGAAGCAGAAGAATATATTGATTCAATTCGAAAAAAATAACAATATAATGTATACTGCTGGATCCAAAAATGAGACAGGGGAAGTAGGAGCAGGAGTAAATATCCTTAAGTGTTGAATGCACGGAGAGTACAAAATAACAGAAAACTCGGCAGTTTGCACAGTTAAACTAGGCATTTTGAAAGCACTAAAAATTTTGATAAATAAACCAACAACTAATTAACCATACTGACAGCCTTACTGTCAACAGTGCACACTTTAAGTACTCACAACAGAGGAAGTAGGCTACATATAAAAGAAAAGATCATAAATCTGATAACTCGACTAAAGAACAAAGGATGCAAAGTCACAGTAGCATGGATACCAGCACACAGAGGTGTACTAGGCAATGTGAAAGCTGACCAAACAGCCCACAAAAAGGAACTAACTGCGATAATGTAATAGAAGTAGGACTCGGAAAAACTGAAAGGAAAAGTATTGTCAAAAGACATATCACTAAAATGTGGAAACTCCAATGGCAGATGAGCACTAACGGAAGAGATGCATACAACAATCAAAGACAACCCAGCCGAAACCCACTGATAATGGACAACCTAAAAATTCTAGCTAAAAAATTATTATGGAGAGCTCGGGTGGCATACAGAGAAATTAATACCTTCCTTATTCCTGGACTGCTTTCAGGTTAATAAAAAAAAGAACATTATAAAATAAATTTTAATAAATACAAACTAGAGAGAAAACCTATTGGAGAATACTTTCAAAAACGCAACCAGCAGACTACTGTAAACAAATGTTTACGCGTGGACAGCAAAAGAGAAATACAAAACTTGTTAAACAGTATCTGCTTAAAATAAATTACAATTAAAAATCTGGATAAAGAGGAGTCTAAATTATTACAAGATCGAAAAACAAAATACATAAAGGAATAGAGATATTTGGACGCACATTCATATACGATAAAGGCACACTGGAGGGTCGCGCCACGCACCTACCAATTAAAACACTTGCTAGCACCCGTAGCACTCAGCAATATAGGGAACTATTCTCAGTAATTAGAACCAGGTCATTCTCTATTTATACAGCCGGACGTGATGAGAACCACGGCCAGCTCCAGATTTATAAGGCCGTACAGCTCGAACGGGAATTCCCGTTCTTGTGCAAGAATTGAGTCCCTCTGCGTCCACACTTTTTATCGGGGAGATGTATACGCAAATTAAACTACAGTTTAATTAATTTTCGACATATTTTTTAGAACTAGACGTCGTTTTTAAGGTAAATAAGTGTGCCGAATAAATATAAAAATAAAGGCTCCTACAGACAAACAAAAATGCTTTTGCTACAGTCAACATAAACATAAACATCAATAACGTTTAGATGTAAACTAAAAGTTGTTTCAGCAAAAGTAAAGAAATATCAGTGCTAACTCTTTGATTCTGAGAGGGTATTGTTGCATCAGAGGAGCGGGGTGGGGGGGGGGGGGTGACATTTGTACTTTATCAAATTTAGAGCATAAAAATACTGCTATGAAACATACACATATCATACATAACATAAATATAAATAATTGATGGTTATTATTATTATTAGACTATTTCAACATATAATTATACTGTTATTTAATAAATTGATATGTGCAATACTTTTTTCACCCAGAGTAGTTTTCTTAACAGTACTTATAGCACTACTTTTTTTTTTTTTTTTTTTTATATCGAACACCGGCTGTGAATTCCAGTGGAAGGTCCCGGTTAATCGTCCGCTTGGACTTTTGGCTTTCACCTGGACCTGCTTTTTGCGTGTACAACCGTTTTTCATTTCCCTGCCTCATCGGCAGCTGTACTCCGACTTCGAAGGAGGACGTCAGGCCTATTTCTAGGGTGACTGTGGCCATTGTTTTGTGTGGGTCGAGACGTTGCCTGATTTTTGTGGTGTCCACTTTGTCTCCTTCTCCGCAGGTATTGCCCCCTGAGCATCCCTCTGGGCCAGCCCTCTGTGGAACAGTTAGCCCTCAAGGGAAGGCAGAGGCAGATCATGGGCATTCCCCGCCATCCAAGGAGGCTTCCATGTATGCAGAGCCGGCACATGGCGCTCTGGTTCTGGGCTCACCCAAGGAATCGTCACGTCCTGCACATGCCTGCTTAACCTCACAACCATATCAGGCCTCCCGCTCGACAGGGGCTGCGCCCTCTGGAAGTCAGCGGGGAGCAGCCCGTGGGTTTTGGACTTTTGTGACCACACAGATAGGTACATTCTTTTTTTTTTTTCAGTACTTTGTCAACGTAAAATACTCACAATTTTAAAACTGTAATGGTCGTCCAAAGAACGTTATGCTGAGAAGCTAGCTCTCCTACAAAATACGCCTGGCCAAATCAGAAGGAGCTGAAACCAAGAAGAAAGCATTAAAAAAAAAATAAAGGACACGAAGAACACAGTCGACAACAGGATAGGGAATGAGCGGTCTGACTTGGAGGAAAGAAGAATTAACCCAGAAACAGCGCAAATACCAGAACTTCAGACACGAAAGTGGGCAAATAAACAAGACCACAAGTATATCCGGAGACTACTGGCAGCTTCATCTAGCTAGTAGCAGGTTGAACACGATTGAGTTTTCATTTTGTTTTTAAAAAAAATTGGAATTGGAAAGGCAATCTGCATGCAAATGAATCAGATTTGTGATACAGATGCACGCGCAACACTCAGGTTCTGGAACAGGACTGCATTCTAGAAGTGGATGAACAACCAGACCTTTCAGCCAGAGTTTACAGCTGGTGAAAGGGAGGAAGAAGGAGAAGAAGTTAGCGATCGGGACTCGCTATGAGCCAGAGCCGTGTCTGTTACAACAAACAGCACCACGTGTAGGTAGGTTGGCTTGAAAAGCAGAGGCTGTAAGTTGCGCGCGGGCATTTCAAATTTTTTAGGTGGGACCTGTACATACCAATCCTTGCTACCCAAAATTGTTATACAATTTTGAATGTCATCTTCCTCTGATGCTGGTGCAAACACTTGAATATTTGTGATGTTTCTCTTCCTTGACCTAAGTATCACAGTGAGAATTCGGTTGCTGATCGGATTATATCCAAGAAGTGATGAAGAAACTGTTATTGTCATTTATAAAAAAACTCAGAAAGCTCAAGCTACTCTTACTATTATTCTTTCCGGAATCAACACGTCTCTCCTGTTTGGTCACACAGTGGCTTTGACCCGCCTATCTAATCATCTATGTTCAGAAATTCGGTTAAAGTAACGTTAATCTCCTAAAATAGAGTAGGTCACTTTTAATTTGCAAGTTTGTTGAGCTGGTCGACTTCGCTGAAGGTTATGGGCGTGTCCCGCTCTGTTGTTTGCTTTCTGTGATGTCTTGCATTTACGTTTTTATTCGGAGAAAGATAATGCCTGTGAAATAGGTTGCAGCACTCTCTAGTGGGTTGTGTTAGGGCCAGTTGCTCCATGTTTTGGGAGCGTTAAAATCACTGGCGCGCTGAAATATACAACACGCGATATCAAAGATATCGCGGAACACCACCCTGACTTTGTGCTAAGGTCATTGAGTCCGGTACCCCACAAGCCACAACAATCCTCATTGCCGAACATTTGGATCTCAAAGCGCGAGCTGGGTATTCCAGGGATCTGGTGTTTACGTACACCAGAGCCTAACTACCAACCCAAACCGACACAATCGGATCACACTATAACACATGATGGATAGAATCATTGTGAGGCTTCACCTAACATTTCACACACATATTCATGATACGATTAACCCGTTCGTATTGCAGAAAGACAACTATAAGACCACTATGGCCACACGCAGAATATTTTCACATTTCGGATCTATCCAAACCAAAAAACTGTTTTCAGTACTTTTTGTCAAAGTAAAATTTTAAAACTATAAATGGTGGTCCAAAGGACGTTATGCTGAGAAGCTCGCTCTCCTAAAAAATACGCCGGGCCAAATCAGAAGGAGCTGAAACTAAGGAGGAAATATCCGAAATGCAAGAGCAAGAAGAGCACAGTTGACAACAGGATTGGGAATGAGCGGTTTGACTTGGAGGAAAGAAGCATTAAGTCCAGTGACATGGCAAATACCAGAACCCCAGCCACGAAAGTGGCACAAATAAACAAGACCACAAATATACCCGGAGACTATTGGCAGCTTTGGCTAGCTATCAGCAGACTGAAAGTAGACGAATTTTTGATTTTGTTTTCCTGAAAAGGAATTGGAATTGGAATAGCGTTATGTGTTCCAGAAATTCCCAGTATATATGTTTTGTTTCTTTCTGTGTAAATAGTGCTTGTAATAGCTGTGCAAATAGCATGCAAGCTAAATAACCGCAGTTTGTTGAGCACTACCAGTGTTGCCACTTTGGATGTTTTACATCCAGATGTAGATGTTTTCCCTTCATTCAGATGGTGCTTTTGACGTTTAGATAGTAGACGTTTTTCTAGATTTTTTAAATTTGGAGTCCGATATTTTATAGGTTTTTTTCTTTTAGTGTCAGTTTAATAATTACTGTGTAGAATATTTACTACAATATTTTTGTTTTGGTCTGGCACATACATTCTGACAATTGCGATTACTTAAACTTTGAACTCTCACTGGGGTCAACGCTCAAATATCTGGCAGCCCCAGTACTGATTAATTAAACGCGCGCGTAAATCATACTAACTTTGTTTCAACTGTATCCTCACTGTGCTGACTTTATGTTTCTTTTTCATGTGATTTTAAAAAAATGCTCACCTTCACGTGTGGCTTTCACTTTTGAAACAAACCTTTCAACATGCCGGAAATAAAGTATATCAAAAATTTCGGAAAAGATGGTTGCATGGTGACAAAATTAAAGACTGGATATGACCAAGGCTCGTTGTAAGTACTGCAAGTGGGAAATTGAAGTGAAAATACAAGACTTAAAGAGTCATGCAGAGACTAAAAAAGCATAAAACTTCAGTTCCATTTAAAGATATTACACCGCTGACATCTGTTTTCAGAGCTACACTGATAAATGAATCGTCAAAAGTTGAAGGATTTGTCGCAATGTTTTTAAGTTGTCACTCTGCAATTTCAAACTTTGACCATTTGATTGATTTAAAAAAAAAAAAAAAAAAAAAAAAACACTATTTCTGACAGTAAAGTTATGGATGATGTGAAAATGCATCGCAGCAAGTGTACACATATTATAAGAAATACTTTATTTTCTCTCTTTGAAAAAGATTTGATAAGTGGTATTTCTACAAATAAATATAGTTTTTTTTATTAGACAAATCAAATGATTCGGTACTGAAAGTGCTTGGTGTGTGTATTATAGATAGCAGCAACAATACAAAGTAGTTTCTACATATCTTGGACTGGTTCAATTGGAAAAGTGTGATGTAGAAAGTATAGTTCAGGAACTGAAGAAACTATTAATCAGCAAACAGTTAGACTTGAAGAATTTGGCTGCAATTGGTACCGATAATGTCTCGGTGATGGTTGGTATAAACAAAGGCGTTTATGCCAAGTTCTAGGAAGCTATCCAATCATTAATACTTATAAAATGTATGTGTCATTCACTGCAGCTAGCATTATCACATGCTTCGTCCGAATCTATACCAAGGAATTTGAAATCCTTATTGCTTAAACACATAACTGGTTTTCCTAATCATTTGTCAGACAACAGCAATACAATACATTATATACAGCCTTGAATGATGGTTCCTCACCATTGAAAATTCTGTCAGATTGCAAAACTAGACGGTTATCTATTCAACCAGCTGTTGAAAGAATTGTGAACCAATGGTTGCAGTTGAAGACACAATTTGAAATAACAAAACAATGTGAAAAGTTCTACACAGCTGAAATACTTATGGCACGTACAGTGATGAAAAAAATTTGGCATTCCTTCTCTTTTTACAACCTATTCTAATGTAAGTGCAAAAAAGTTAATAAACTGTCTCGAATCCAAACATGCCAATAAAGTTAAATTTCTTGACGATCTGACTTTGCTATTTCACTCAGTTAGTAAAAGACTGGTGTTGCCAACTTCTAAAGCTTGCTCTATAGAGAACTATTTGGCTCCTAAGCCATACATTGGATATCAAATCGAATCAAAAATTGATGATTTAAAAACAAAAGGACTGTTAACAGAGAATGAAGAAAACTACTTAAGAAATCGCCGTCAAGATTTCCTCATCTCAAAATTCAAGCAATTGAAGAAGAGACTTCCTGAAAATCTAGATGTATTGAAAAATATTAAACTCTTTTCTGTGAGCAACATACTTCCGTCAGTAAAGGACATACCTAAATATTGCAAAGTAACGAAATTTTTAGGGGCTACTGATGATAATGTCACGAAAGCAAAATATCTGTTAACCAAAATAAACTTAGTTGAATAGACAAACAAAACAGAAACTGAAGCGTTTTGGGGTGAAGTGAGACAATTTAAAGATGCCACATCAAACAGTCCATTATATAAACTCTTTAAATGAGCCATGTATGCCATGATACTTATTCTTCTTTTGCCTTTCTATCCCCCATTGGAGCATAGGCCCTCAACAAACTCACGCCAAGTCGTTCTATCCTTCGCCATTGCATAGAGCTCTCCCCATGTCCTTCCCATCTTTCAAACTTCATTCTCCAGCTCTCTTCTCCATGTGCTTTTTGGCCTTCCTTTCTTCCTATGCCCTCGTGGGTTCCAGTGCAAAGACAATACAGTTATGCTGTTCTCCTGTTTTCTCAGTGTGTGTCCTATCCAAAGCCAGCGTCTTTTCCTCACATCTTGGTCCACTGGAGCCTGTTTATTCTCTCTCCAAAGTTCTACATTAGTTATTGCCATGATAATACCCCACTTAAATGCTGACGAAGAGAGAGTTTTCAGTGCTATGAATTATATCAAATCTAACCTAAGAAACAGGAGGAAATTTGACCTCTTAAATGCTATATTGACAATAAAATTCAGCCTGATGAGAGTAGGAAAATGCTGTTCCACTTATAAATAAACACTTATCAGCATCCTGAATGTGTATTAAAATAAATTGGAACAGCTAAAGCATACCAGAGTCATTTTGGATCTGAAGCTTCAACTTTATCATCCAAGCTAAGTTTATCTTCTGGATCTTGTGAGGCAGACATCAGTGAAGATGAGGACATGATTCTATAGGGTAAGTCAAATCAATAGCTATGTTATTTGTGACTCTCAATTTTGATATTTTTTTCTAGATGTTTTCCACGCAAATTTAGCTGTTTTTAGATAATTTTTTAACTCCGTTCTGGATGTTTTTTATCAAAGAAAATTGGCAACACACCACCAGCCATCAAGGCCTCCTTGTATGGGATTGTGAACGTTGTCGAAAAGTTATCCAGTCAATAAGTAGGTAGCTGCTCAGAACTATAGTATTATGACTTAGCAGCAAATACACACCGAAATCATGTTAGCATTTGTCTGTTACGAAGGCTGATTTGAATAAACAAACAGCCGCGGTGATTAGGATAGGTACCTCGGTTACAAATTTTCATTTAAATGTTAAATGATTTAAATAAATGTAGTACTACACTAGTTAGTTGCTCTTCTAGTTCTACTCTAGGCACGTAACTGACCAAACCCTTGCACCAAGTCCTTGCACCTTCCCAGACGCCACGTATGTGTTATAGTTAGTGCCTGCTAAAAATGCCATACCTTCACAGCTTTTCGACATAAACTAATATTTAGTGTTTTCTGTACCAAATTAAACGGAGAACAAATTCACCAATAAAAACTGCATAAGCTAATTTGACATCATCATCATCATCATCATCATGAGGTTTGGTGCAAAAAAGGCAACCGAAAATATGAAATACTTCCCCTACCACCCCCCCCCCCCCCCCCCCCGCCCCCCCCTGACAGCAGCAAGACATAAACATATTTTATATTTTATCACTAAACTGAATGGAGAACAAGCTCCAAGAATAGAAAATCATGTAGTCTTATTAACATTATACATCATCATTATGTGGCTGTAGATTGGTGCAACAAAAAGGTGCCCACATTTTTTTTTCTGACAGCAGTGTAAACTAACAAAAATGCCATAGCTTTACAACTTTTTAACATAAACTTGGCTCTCCTCCGAATGATGGGTCTGAATGATCGCGGTAACAAATATACCCTAACCCTAACAGGGACTCAATAGGTTTGCTTCCATTTGAGTTGTATCCATAATCCTTCAGTTATTGAGTTTTAGGGTTAGGGCTAACTCCAACCCAAATTCAATAATATATATCTTTCTGTAGATAAATAAAAACAAGTGTTTGTGTCGTATAGACTTGGAAACTATTGGACCAGTTCAGCTGAAATTTACAGAATATGTAAATTTAAAAACCAAAAACACGCTAATTTAATTTTGGTGGAGGCGTCGGGCAAAAAAAACCATATTACAATAGGTAGCGTGAATCGTTTCGACACAGGATTCATATAGTTTACCGGCTTTTCGGAACAGTTTCCAAGCAGTTTCTGTGCATTTCCTCTTGAGTGGAATCGAATTTAATCGAATGCTAAAATTATTTTTTTTTCCAGCGAAATATCAGCAGTGGCATTTCATTAAAGCGATGTTTGTACATGCTCAGTATTCGGGACGCACCCCTTAAATTCTAATTTTTACATCCGTTACCAGTGATACATATTGGCTATCCTCCGAATAACAGTCCCAGATTATCTAGGCCGAAAATATACCCTAACAGGGCCGCAGTCACATGTAAATTGGGGACTCCCGGCGACTACCGCCACCGCTGAGAGTATCTCCCATGCTGCTATGCGCGGTGTGGAGCGGTGCTAAACTAGATGGCTGGGACTCACAAACAGCAGCTACCGCATCTCCTGCAGCTTCCTTCATTTTATTTGCTCGTCAGTCCCAGCCATCTAGTTTAGCCCTGCTCCATGCCAAGCGTTGCGGCATGGGAGATACCTTCCGCAGTGGCGGTAGTCGCCGGAAGTCCACAATTTACATGTGACTGAGGCCCTGTTAGGGTATATTTTCGGCCTCGATAATTTGGGACCGTTATTCGGAGGATAGCCTACATATTTATTTTCCGGTACACATAAAATAACATAAATTACACAGAAGGTAAGTAAATTTATTTGAAATATAAATAATAATTTTTAACCACGCGTACGATCACAGTTCAGTGTTACAATGCTTGACATGGCGAAAAGGATAAGATGCCGGCTCTACCGCACATAGACCAATATTGTCTAGCATCTATTTTTATTATTGTTACTATTACTATTTTTATTAACTTGCCATCAGAACTGCTAAAGTTAAAATATACTTTAAATGTCTACACATTATCTGTTGGTTTTCTCCTATTATTCAAAACAATTTAATACATTTACAAGCAATTTCGTCTCAGGGACACTGAAGGTAGTCTGTAGTGAAGTGGATTATTTCAGTAACATGGACATAATTACCACAAATCTTTTTGCTAGACTGGAAACCGATTCATATCTTTTACCGGCTTTTTAAAGAATTTTCCACGCAGTTTCTGTGCATTTCCTCATCAGTGGAATCAAGTTTAATCGAATGCTAAAATTATTTTTTCAGCGAAATATCAACAGTGACATTTCATTCCATGTGAGAGGACGGACAAGCTGCAGTTATTGCGAAATTCAAATTGCCGATCAACGCTCGCTAAATTCACATGCATTTTTTACTCGCTGCTCCTGATTTTCCACACATTTGCAATTAAGCCTTCCAAATGACAGGGGATTGGCCCTTCTACACCTAGAGCATGAAAGAGAAAGGCATTACTTGCTTCAGAAACAGACGAGCAACGGGACGTAAGACTGAAAGGAAACTGATCGAGTATGCACTTCTCAAGTCCATTCATTTGAAACAGTTGAGCACCGGGAAGCAAAACATTTAAGTTACGCACTAGTCTATCCAGACGATACTGCACATGGATTCAAATTTAGGTGCATTCCATTACAAAACTAATTATTCATCCAGATGTGGTTATTGGAAAAATGAATAAATTGTGAGTGTTGTAGTGCCATAAAATTAAAGAATGAAACATCGTGAATGTGCTGCGCAGGTGGAAAAGTTGAATTGCCTGCATTACATTCACCACCCGAACCATTATCCCAAGAATATGAACAAAAGGACAATGATCCAATATAATTATTAAAAATTTTTATTGCGAGTTTATTTACATTGAGGCCCTGTTAGGGTATATTTGTAAACCCAATCATTCAGACCCATCATTTGGAGGGGAGCCTAAACTTTAAAATTTTGCATTTTTTTACCAAATTAAATAAAAACAAAATTTCACCAATAAAAAAATTAAAACAAATTGTGTAATCTTGTTTCAAATCATCATTTGGCTGTACATTAGTGCAAAATAGGCAGTAAAAAAAAAAAAACGTCTGACACCAGTATTCTGTATTTTGTGTGTGTGCAGAAGTAATTCTGGTTGAGAGCTCAAGTAAAGTGTATAGAAAAATATATTCTCGACGAGGGTGACTACTCCGTTGTTTCAAAGACGTGTTAAATCTAATATGCATGCATGTTGAATGGCTACCTAATCAAAATTAAGTTTGAAATCTATTAACCTAGGTGTTTGCTGTTGTAGTAAGTTCAGAGCTTCCTCCATATTCAGCTGGGTCTCCTGAAGTGCAATTACGTCTCCTGAAGTGCAGTGAAAGATATTCCACATAAAAGCTGCAGCTCACAGTGCTGTAATAAGCACTAAACTCAATAGCTCATACAGCGAAACATAGATTTCCGTCCATATGTGGAAATTGCATTAGCAAAGCGCTGTCAGCAGCCAAAAAAAAAACTTCAGAGCTAAACATTCTGCCATGCCCAGTCCTCCGTATTGGACCGGAAGTTTCCAGCAAGAGCAGGTAGCAGGGTGTTGCATGTCTCATCTTTAATTATGTAAAAGAGACACCCTGTTTGTTTGCATGCCATACATCCTTGCATTGCTGACTATTGCAGATAGGCTAAAGGTCATACCTCAGATAAGCTGCAGACAAAGAACAACCTCTGTATGAAGCTTTGACTGCAGGTAATGGTCAGAGGCTGAGGGGGGAAACATTGTGTATGGCTCAAGTAGAAGACACAATAAGACAAGTATACATACTGGAGAACATTGGGTGAGAAGAGAAGTGGGTCAGAGTAGCAGACGAAAAGTCTGACCTGTGTAGGGTTATGATCACATTAGGCTGGGAATGCAGAGAGTGGCCAGCGGGTGCTAGGAGGTGGAAGTCCAACAGTTTATTCACTACAATTCATGTTCAAGTGATCTGATTATCAATTCAGGTGGTTCGGTGTTGAGAGGAAAGCGAAGTGCTTGGGGGTTTGTAGCGAGGAGTGGGTCATAGTGTCACCTGAACAGCCACACTTGTGTAGGGTCATAATCACACTGAGCTGAGAATGCAGAGACTGGTCAGCAATTAATTCAAGATAATGCTCATTCAGAGGATTTGATTTTACACAGACGGTTCAGGGTCAAGAGGCAAAAGAAGTGCTTGGGGTTTCTTAGCAAAAGCTAATGGTCGACATTTGGTGCCGGAGAGCCTAGCATATGATACCACAACATCCAGCTTAAGAATAGAGGCGGAGGCAGTCACTGCAGCTTTCTGCTGGTTAGAGAACATGACACACACACACATCCTGATTGTAACTGACTCAGAAAGCATGCTAAAGAAGATTAGGACAGGCATGCTTCATGCAGAGGGGCATGCTTCGCTGCGGAGAACACGGGTGAGGAGTATTGTCTGGATTTTTTCACTGGGGATGCCGGAAATGAACAGGCGGACAGACTGGCTGGCTCTGCACAACTTGGTGGAATACTGATACATGATAAGTCAGACGTGCTAAGTGCCTTGTGGGAGAGCGTGTACAGTTCGGAGGAGCAGATGGATCTGGCAGATGCTCAAGGCTCAGAGGAAAGGCAAGACGGACGTTTAATCAGAGTGCTACTGGCACTATTAGTATTGGGACTCTTTACAGGCTGCTGAAGATGGAGACGGAGCGCTTATGGGAATGCCTCCAGTGCTGTGATGTCGATTCTTGAATCAGATCAAATCAATCAATCAAATCAATCTAAGTAGAGGGAAGCTAAAACATTTTGTGCCCACTGGAAAGATTTTTTGGAAAGAAAGACAGAAGAAGACAATAGGAGAAGATACTTGACAGCTTTTTGTCATGACAAGGATAGTTGTCAGCACATAAACTGATAAATGCTGTTGTAGATCGCAGATTGTGGAGAGGCATGATTATCCAGTCAGCAAGGCACTGAATAATGATATGTATTTTAAACATTTTCCACCATGAAAAACTTTTATGGTGAATAATGACTCACATAATTGTTTAAGAATCATGAATCAGTTTTGTCCTCTGTTAAGCATCTTAATTTCTCATGCTTGTTTTTATTAGCGGAACTGTCTACATAATTTTAACAAATATGGGAAGAAAGACAAAGAAAAATCCGAAACCTAACCAGACTGCAAACAGTCAACCTCAAGAAGCATCTAGCAATGCATCAGTTGTAACACCATGCCCTGAACTGTCCAAAACTGACAAGAAAGAACTGACCGAGCTCATTACAAATTTGTTGGAAAGTAAGTAATCTTATTATTATTAATTGCATATAAGCAAATTGCTTTTCCCTGCAGTGTTTACTATGATTTTATCTAGTGTCGTGCTTCACGACATGGAGGATTATCTAGATCAGAGTTTATTGAAAGTATAAAAGACAGAAAGACATGAGAATGACTTCTAATATACCTGCCAAAACAGCTCTCACATGGACACCAGAGGGAAAACAGGGGCACCCAAAAACAACATGGAGATGAACGATGGAAAGTGACCTGAGTGCGGCATCTTTGACATGGAAAACTGCACTGAAGATTGCACAGGACAGGAAAGCATGGAAAGTCCTCTCTGAAGCCTCATGTGCCACTAGGCATAATGAGAACTGATGATGATGATACAATGATACAAGACAGAAAGTTGTGGTAGACATGATGCTTCACTGTAGTAATTTCTTCTTCTTTTTACTTCATCCATTTACTTATTGAAGTGTTTGGGGCTTGAAAGTTGGGGGAGGGGAGAGGGGAAGAAAGGGGGAGGGAATGTAAGAAACTTCTGTGTTCTCCTTCCAGTGTGTAGTAAAAGTTTATCATCATTTCTCCAGGCTGCTCTGAATGCCATCATCTGTGTGGTCTTATTCTTGTTCTTTTGTCTATTATATTTTTTTAATGTGGCTCTCTCTGGCAGTTAGTACCAGGGCATTCTCATCAGATGGCCAGACCATCTTATATGTTGCTCTTAATAAACTGTTTGACTGGTGTCAGTCCTAGTCTTCTAATTTCATTTTTTAATTTAGTCTTTAAAGAACCAACCTAATTATGAATGAAGTTAAATCAATACTATGCAAAAAATGTGAAGTGCAAGAAAAAATGCCAAGATAAGAATAAAGCTGACCTGATCTGTCATGGCAAAACTTAACGTAATGAATTAGAATTAGGAGTTCAGTTCCTTAAGTTACCAAGCCACATATTTCTGGTGTTAATTACTGTGAGGTACATAAATATCTTTTTAAAACTAATTGCAGTAGGGAGCAGATGATCAGGCTTTCAAATACAGTATTGCCAGAAATTTTGTGTGTGCATAATTTGTGGGTTTAAAACAAGTAACTCTTAAGTAAGGGGAAAATTGTGGATGGCTCAAGCAGAAGACACAAGACATGTATGCATGCTTGACAACGTTGGGTGAGGAGAGGAGTGGGTCAGAGTACCATAGGAAAAGTCTGACCTGTGAAGGGTTATGATCACATTGGGCTGGGAATGCAGAGAGTGGCCAGCGGGTACTACGGAGGTGAAAGTCCAACAGTTGATTCATGACAATTCACGCCCAGGTGATCTGATTATCTATACAGATGGTTTGGTGTTGAGGGAAAAGAGAAATTCCTGGAGTTTCGTAGTAAAAGTCATTGAAAAATCTTTAGTGCAAGACAGCCTAGCATACGACAACACAACATCTAGCATGAGAATGGAGGTGGAGGCGGTAACTGTAGCTCTCATGTGGCTAGAGAACAAGATGCATACATGTGTCGTAATTGTAACAGACTGGAAGCATGCTGAGAAAGGTGAAGACAGGGATGCTTTGAGCAGAGTGGCAAGTTTAACTGAGAAGGTCACGGGTGGTGAGCATAATTTTGATCTTTTTTCTCCAGGCCATGCTGTGTGGTGGGTATGAACAGTCAGACATATTGGCTGGATCTGCATCACTGGGTAGTGAATTGATACATGACAAGGCAGGTGTGGTCAGGCTCTTTAGTAACTAGCAATGGAATCAGTAGAAAAACAAGATTATTATGGCCTGGAGAAATGAGGCACCTGGGTGTAATCAGAGGGTCTGGCCGGCTCACTACATTCATAGGAAAGGCAAGAGGGACATATAACCAGATTGTGACTGGTACCATCAGTATTGGAACTCTGCGCTGGCTACTGAAGATGAGGACGGAGCACACATGGGAATGCCCCAAGTGCTGTGATGTCAATTCTTGACTTAATTCAACTCAGCTCTACTCAGTAGTGATGTCAACAGTAATATATTTAATCTCAAATAGTAAGCTATGCATGTCTCTAAGTTCACAGGATCTCATTTGAAATATCACTAAGAGCTCCATAAATGATGCTGTACTTAGATACTAACTATTCTAAAATTCAGACATGCTTACCACACACTGTCACTCTTTGAAAAGAGCTTTCTAAATATTTCAAAACCAGTTTTCATTATCCTTCTTGGGAGTGCAGCATTTCTACTGGTCATGTTAGTGATTACCTCATGTCCAGAATGTTTCAAAGTGAAGTTTGCCAAGGATCACACACCATGTATGCTCTAAGACTAGAAGAATGAAGGCTAATCCTCAATGATGGTAGAAACTTAAGTCATAACTGCTCTACAAATTCTTCATGTTATATAAGAGTGAACAACATAAACTTCAACTGGAAACAAGCAAGCTAATGGGACACTTTTCTCATGCATCAAAATGAAGGGTGTCATTTCTGCAGAAGTTTGCATTTCGTTTAAGATCCAAAGAGGAAAAAGGTTTTGGACCATGCTAAGAAGTACGTTCATGAGTGTTCTATCAGCTTTCGGCATTTCATCAGTGTCCAGAAATGTAATTTGATTCATGTTAACCAGATGACAGAAGAACGGATCAGAGGCAGGCAGGCTTGATGATTTGTGCAGGAAGCATTGAAAATGGCTGTCTAAAATGCGTACACATATACTTGAATTTTTCCTCTTCTTATCAAAAGTTGCCCTTTTTTTTTTTTAAAGCTGTATGGCAATGTTGTATGGTGCTTTCTGTTGAGTCTGCTGATGGGGTCTTGTGGATGTTTACTGCTGGTATGTTCTCTCCACAATTCTTTGTATTTTCCCCTAATAAGTGCTTTGATTTCTGATAATGACAGTGGATGGGTATGTTGTTTTTCTTTTGTTCCATTTTAGCAAGTCTTTCTGCTAACTCATTTCCTGGTATGCCGGACTGAGCCGGGATCCACTGAAGAACCATTTGATTGTTTTCTGCTAGTCTGTTTAGCCTGGGGGTCAGTTTTCTCTCCATGTTGTCTCATGGATACCTGGAGGACTGACATGCAGTCACAAACAATTTTGCTATTTTTAATATTTTTTTCTCAAGCACTTTGGCTGAAGCAATAATTGCTTGCTGCTCTGAAGTTTGTTGAGAGTCTTCCGGGGGCGCATGATGTTTCTACTGTGGTCCTATCTTGCAGCATGATGACCGATCCAGCTTCTCCATTTTTGCAGCTTCTTCCAATTATTCATTAGTGTATACGTCTGTCCATGGTCTTTGCATGCAGTACTAGGTCACATTCTTCAGCCTTTCTGTCTATGCCTGGAATTGTTGTTGTGACTGTATAGTTAGGCTGTAGTTCTATGCTGTATGAATGGATCACTCCCATGTTAAAGGATCTTTAGAAAGGATGTTACTGTTTTTTGTGTAGTACAGTTTTGATAGATGGTGAAAGCTGTGTCTTTTCAGTCGGTTTTTAGGTAAGTTATTTGCTATTCTTTGCTTGAGGTTGTTGTTCATGTGTATAAATTTTTGTTGTCAGGGTAAGTACCTTTTCTCCTCTTCGAAAGCTCAAGCTCTGGAGGCCAGAAGTTGCCTCCAGCTCATGGATTGGTGTGCTTCTCATACCTCCAGTGATGATTCTGAGACTAGTGTTCTGTATTTTGTCCAGTTTGTGTAGGTTTGATTTGGCTGCAATAGAGTATGCTCCCATGCTATACTCTAGTTTTGGTCGTACATATTTTTTCCATGTTGTCATACTTGATATGAGTTGTCTGGAGCAAAAACCTATGGCTGTCATTGCAGAGATGGGATGCAAATTATAAGTGACATTTCTGATGAGGTAGATGTAATTAATTTCATGGACAGGTTGGTTATTCAAGGACAGAAGAGTACTTGGCCATTCATAGCATGCTGTGCAGGAAGAACAGTCCATGAGGCAAGCAGTGCTTTCTCCATGACTACCAGCAGCATATGATGGGGATGATGGCAGTAACACAAGCTTTCATGTGACTGGCATCATCGAGCTATTCTAAGAATGTGGAGTTACCTTCATTTTTGTTCCAGGTCATGAAGTTGTTGGTAATGATAGATTAGCTGGCTATGCTATAGCTGCAAATGGCCAGACTTTGGAATGCGCCGACATTAGTAATGCTCTTAGAGAGATATGATGCTTGGAGGATTTTGGAATCAGTACATCTACATCGCTGCTAAGAATGCGAGAATTGGGAGTAAGACTTGCCACAGCCAGTCATGAAAAGTACCCTGGACATATTAGAAATCTTGTCAACCAGTATAGGACTGGCACTATTAACCATGGGACGCTGATATATGTGCTATGGGGTGAATCTGAGCACTTAGAGTGCCAAACAAATATATGAACTCATAACTTACAAGATTCCAACAAGAGTTTCATTGAATAAGAATAAGAGCAAGATTTTGACTATAAATACATGCAACATTGTTTCCTGATAACTCACAAATAGAAGAGGAGTAGATTCAACAAAATAACTTGAATCTTCTCATTCATCAAAAAAGATACTATTTACATCTGATCCTATTGTGAACCAACTTAACAAGTGTATGCAGTATTATTGCTAAACATTTTTTTCTTTCTCTAAAGTTTGCTCAAAACCACTGGAGTCTGGGACAAAAGATTTGGACGATTATTCAGATATACATAGTCTGATTGACAAGATCGAAAAAATCCAGTCAGGTATTTGAGAAACATATTTTAAATAAGTTTAATATGTTTAATATGTTTTGAATCAGCAAAACTGCTAACAGTATCATATTTCAATATTTAACCTTTTGGCCCTGAGATGCTGCTAATCTCACATTGATATATATCCATTACACATCGCAGCAAAGTTCGTAATGCTAAACCAGCATGGCTGCAATGGCCAGTCCATGACAAGCCTAGTTAATGGCATTGGTTGCGTTTGTGCCTGCGCAGTATTTAGAAGGGCCAGATTTGATTATATTTGCTAAACATAGCATTAGATGAGGGTGGGGGAGGGAGAGGGGACTTAATTGTGGAGAAAAACTGCGATTTTAGACATCATGATATCCTTATTCACCCTAAGCCTTTGCATAGTGAAGGGGTCACAGTATAAGTCACCGTATAAATATTTTTAGGCTCAATATAATGTATTTCATTTAAATATCCACTACATTCATGTTTGTTGATTACTCCTCTTTGTATATTTAAAAAAAAAAGTTTAAATCTGTAAATAATTTTTTAAGTAATTGACCTAGTAAAATGTGTTTTTCCCACCCTTTCCCCCTGTTAGATTTTAGAATGAAAGGGTTAAAATATGGGTTACAATTTTGACCTTAATAACATCCTTAAAGTGAGCATTTCAATAAACTCATTATTTGCAATTTAAAGATCAGCAGTAGGTATCAAGAGTGCTCATAGAACACTTATATTGGTCAGTAAATATATTTTGAAAACTGTTCATGGCTGATTGCCAAAGATTGCTGAAGACACAGTTGCAGATAAAACTGATTGGTAGGAAAAGAGCAAAAGGTTGACAACTAGAGATAAATACTTACTTTGCTTGGACACATGGCATAAGCAGTACAGAAATACACGCCTGATCCAGAACTCCGGTGGTTGTGTTAAGTGGTGAAGGATAACTGCTTATGTTTATCACCGAAATACATGATTGCTACTGCAATGTCAAACAGTTATTTGTAAATCTTGTACATTTTCAGTGATTTAATATGTATAACTCATTCTGCTTATATTGTAACCTCCAGCTCATATTCCTGGCCTTTCTATGGTCTCCCTTTTTACTTCATTATTTATAGACATTGGTGAGAAAAGGTAGCTTTTCTTAATCCTTGCTTTATCTGTATATATATTTTTTTCTTATTTAGTTAAAGCTGCTTTCCCCCAGAAATTATTAAAATATGTTCTGTAATCTTTCCCATTATTTACACACCCCCCCCCCCCCCCCCATATTTTGACCATTTTGCCATTTAATTCTTGGAACTTTTGGTGTTTCAGTTGATTTCTCTGTTAGTGTTCAGAAGTGCTGTTGTTTCTTTCCTTTTTACAGATTCACACTGTCTTTCACAACCATTACAAACATGTGCTGATGATTTATGAGGTTTATTGTACACAGTTCATCACATTAGTTTCTCCAGTACTCACTGGTAGGGATCATATTGTTGCTTTTGTAATCATTGTTCTAAAGAACAACAATCAGTGTCTCTGTACTCTGACATCTTATGAGAAAGAGCACTGAATCTTTTGTTAAAAAGGAACATTGGGACTGGCTCATAGAGTTGGAGGAAATCGCTGGTAATAGGTTTCTTATTTGTGGAGATTTCAATGGGGAAAATAGACAGGGAAATGCTTTAGCAGAGGCTATGGTGGATGCAAACATAGTCTGTATAAACGAGGGTAGGCCAACTAGAATGACAGTGAGGCCTGTGAGTTACTCTGTGAGCAGTACTGGACACAAAAATGGAGTGTTCTAGGTGATCACGGGAGTGACCATTTGCCATGCTCAGTCTTGATTTCTGAAGCTAGCAAGATCATGGCTGTGAGAACATGCAGGACTTCTAAGTATGAGAAGGACAGTACCCTTCTTGGAAGCCTCCCACAGAAGGTATGCAGCAGAACCACCTCCTCCGATTTTGTGCAACCGTCATGGTGGACCCAAGAAGTAGAACATGGAGAGCAAAACGAGCAGCAGTTAAAACAATTACAGAAAGTGCGAAAGGCATGTCACAGGTTACAAGAGGATGTAGAGAAGCTAGAAAGAGATAGAAAAAAAAAGTAGAAGAGTTCAAGTGGTGTGCAGCAGATGCAAAAGGGGCTAAATGGGAATATTTTATGAGCAAAATTGGAGGGAATAAACCACTGGGTAGGTTCTGGAAACTTCACAGACAGATGCAAAGGAAGGATTAGCCAGTCACAACAGGCATTATATACACTGATAATGATAAGCCAATGACAACAGACAAAGAGAAGGGGAAGGCTTTTTTTAAGAGAGATTTATATTCCAAACCGATCATAATGATAGGGAGCTTAGATATTCTATTAGAGTTAATCTGTCCAATATTATAAATGATAACCATTTTCATGATATTGTTAGGGTGGAAAAAATAAAATATCTATTGCAAAAAACAAAAGACACTGCACCGGGGCCAAACGGTCAGATATGTCCATATGAAGAGTATGAGTGATGAATACTTGAGGGAGATGGCTTTTCATTTTAACCAGAGCATCAGAACATCTTCAGTACCCCAGTATTGGGTACACAGCTACCTAACTCCCCTTCGAAAAAGAAAAGGCAAAGATCATACCAGACTCAGCGGCTTCAGGATTATCATGAAAAGATACCTGGTCAAATGCAGCTACTTTTGCTTTTGATGTTTATGAAGGCTTCCAGAACAGTCAGGAGACAGTTGTGTCAGTACTAGATCTTGAGGATGCCTTCAATAGAGTCAGGTATGATATTTTGCTATCTGCACTCTTGGAGAAGGAGGCTTGTCCCTGGCTTGTGAAATGGATAGCAGCTGTACTGTATTCACATATGGTTGCCTTTCACCTGGGATACATGGACCTTAGAACCATGTAATATAGCCCCGGGACTACCCCAGGCTTCTGCAATTTCACCAGTGCTCTTCAATGTGTATACAAGCAAGATTGCAGAACTTAAAGCACCCGGTGTTGGAAGGATATTGATATTTGCTGATGATGTTCTTGTAAATAGGCAAGGGAGTAATAGGCAACGGATAGCACAAGAGCTATAGGCAACTAGACAAAGTGACTGGTGTGCAGAAACTGGTGCTGTCATAGACTCAGAAAAGGCGGCTGTTTTGTGGTGCTCTCTGGATAAAAGAATTGTAAGAGCTGATGTTCTAAGCCTCACAATTAATAACAAGAAAAGAAAGCATACTGAGATACCTGGGTATCACTCTTGATAGAAGCCTGTCCTATAGGGATCACGTGGAGGCAGTTATGGTGAAATTCTATAAAGGACTCAATGCTCTCAAGATTATGCCAGCAGTGGACATGGAACAAAGAATGCTGTTCACAATGTTCCAGCATGTGATCCTGTCGGTTATAGATTATGGACTTGGAATGCTTACCATATTAAACAGTCTGCTAATGAAACTTGAACCCATACAGAATTAAGCCATGTGGGTAATTCTGGGATGTTGTTGCGCGCTGATTTGGGCAAAGTGTGATTTGTGGGAAGGGGCAATGGTATGACTGTACTTCCTGTAAGTTCACGGGGGAAGAGTGTCAACAGGACTGAGTATTAAGAGCAGACCAGTGAAAATGTATATTCATGAGCAAGGCGTGCATGCACGAGAGAAAGTGGACGCGTGGGATTCTGTGTGGTGGGCTGAAAGCGTGGATAACGAGATAAAGTGTGAATTAAGCGACAGCGTGATTCTCGGGTAACATCAGCCACCCGCATAAGCGTGATCTTCGGGTACGCTCACATGAGCGAGTCCCGAGGACACCCACAGAATCATGATTCACGAGAACGCCCACACTCGTGTAATCACCATCTACCTACACGGACTCGACATATATAAATTGGGCTGCGCTGTCAGTCGAGAGAGAGCAGTCAAGATAGAGCGAGAAGCGAGAAGAGAGAGAAAACGAGAGTCAGAGACCAAGTCAGGGTCCAGGTAATCTCTCGAGTCTAACAGACAAACATACCGTACGACTATCGGGCATTTAGGTCCGAGTAAGTGTCGAGATTGCGGTACATGTCAAAAGTATGAGAGGACTTATGGTAGAAGTCCTGTCGGTCATTGGAGTCTAACCGACTAGAATACCGTACGACTATCAGGCATTTAGGTCTGAGTAAGTGTCGGGATTGCGGTATGGAAAATATGGTCCCGCTGGCAAAGTAAGTCCAGGGGACAGGAAGACCAGTAGTGCCTGGTTTCGGAGTACGGCAAGAGAAGTCCGTCTCCAGTCAGCCGTGTTGTATGCTGAATTAATATCAAGGTCCAGTGAATGGGAGAAGTCGTCCTGTTCAGCTGTACGACGCGTCCAGAGAGTGGGACGCCGTCATCCTGGTATCTGCAGTAGTCCAGGAGAGGTCACTACACATTGAGAGATAGAGAGCTGTGAGGACAAATGAACGATGTGCGAATGTCAGCTGTGATCAATAACTACGTCTCTGCATTTGTGTCATGTATCCTGTTAAATAAACTTGTATGACGGTGTCATCGTCGTCGAGTTGTCTTGTTAAGAAAGGAAGCTGAAGAGTACCTGCTAGACACTTGGTAGTGTGCTGACTCAATTTAGCACACAACAGATGTACAAGAGATACCCCGGTAGTATGTATGCAATATATAGTTGGACAGCCTTCTTTTACAGATAGGCTCAAAGTTCTGCAAGCAAAGTCATACCTCAGAGTAGCTGCAGACAAGAAGGACCTCTTGCATGAAGCCCTGGGTAGATCTAAGGGTCACAGACCCTAAGCTAAAGACACAGTCAGCCCTCATACCGTAAACCGTCTACTTTCACGGACGTGCATGCCTCGTTCGTGATAATACATTTTCACTGGTCAAAGTTCTCGCCCCCTCACTACTCGGGCCAATGTTGACACTAATCCCCTTGAACTCCCGGAAAGTACTATCATACCACTCTGTCCCTTTACACACTATTACACTCTCCCAAATCAGCACACAACAGACATAAACAGACAGATGACATGCCGGTTTTCCACCACTTGGTGGTGAAGTGATGTAGGACAAACTAGATGTTGTGAGAGCCCTTTGGGAGCGAGTGAACAGCGAGGAAGCGCAAATAGATCATTACAGTCTGAGGAGAATGGCTCTGTGAGGAGTTACCAGGGAATCTGGCCGACGCTCAACACTCAAGGAAAGGGCGAGACAGATATGCAAACAAACAGTTACTGGTGCCATCTGAATTGGAACTGAATTGGGATGGAGCGCTTATAGGGGTGCCCTGAGTGCTATGATATCAATTCTTTATTCAAGATTCAACAAGATTCAAGAAAAAGCTATTAAAACAAAATCCACAGCTCAGTGTTGTGCCATGCACTCAGCTCAGTAGCTAAGTGACAAAAAAAAAAAGTCTGATATCCTACCAATGAGCTTACTAAGTTGGCTAAAATAAGAGCTGTCTTTTGTTTTAGTCCATGATTTTTTTTTCACATCTGCACACTGGGAATTAATGGTCCTAAATTTATTTAACAAATGCCAGCATCAATTCATACGTGGTAAAACAGAATAGTATGAATTAACCATAAACATTTATTGTTTATTATAAAAAATAAAAATACCATAAATTTTTTTTCCATCTCCATATTATCTGGAGCTTCATAAAATGGGCATGGAGTAATAACATATTTTTTAGTTCCTGCCGGGGAAGGAAACTTTGGCGCCATCCTACCACATTATGCAGTGGCCTAGAGTATGTGTAGGCTAAATTGTTCAATTAAATGGCATTATCTGCTACAGGGCGCCTCTTAGCTGTGTAGTTTTGTATTCAGGTGTTTCATTTGTTTTGTTTGAATATTGTTTGCTTAGTCCTACAACGACCTGCAAACAACAGACATCAGCACTTTCCTGCTTTTATCAAGTGGCTGAATGACAATGGTGTCCCAACAACGTCTGTGGAAATAGCGAAATTTGATGATTTTGGTTATGGACTGAAAGCTGCTAAAGATCTGAAGGTAAATTTAAATAGTTATTGATCAACATATTTTTAAAATTAAAAATACTACCCTTTCACAAATGTCCACAGTTCACATTTTTCATATTACTTTTACTGGTAGTGACCCTTGGAACCTTGAAAACCCAACAAGTTCCTTTCAGCGCGCCTTCAAAAGACTTGTTTAACTTTAGTTTGTTTAGCAGTACCGCTGATAGTATATTATAGCTTGTAGACAGTAGTAATATTCTTCTAAATTGTTTACATTTGTTCTTGTCTCCTGTCTTACAGCTAGGTATCAGTTATATGACTGACAGTTGATATAATTCTTTTAAAATTAGACGCATGGCTGAGCTTAAGGACTCTAAATCTAAATCTATTCTTATCAAAGAAACAACACAAGCCAAAACAGAGATAGAGAGAATGAACAGATGGAAAAAGGAAAATATAAATAGGATTGCATGCCAATAGAGGTTAAAGCAGGCGTATGAATGTGATAAATCAGAGTAAAATAGGCAAGGAAAAGCCTTGCAGGATGCTCTGCTGGAATCAAAGTGGGTCTGCATCAACAGTGGCAAACCCACAAGAATGGCAATAAGGAAAGGGGATGCTGACAATGTAATTGATCCCATACTGGAACCTGACATTGTATCGAGTGTACTAAGTGATCATGGAAGAGACTATCTACCGTACTCTGTCCTGCTGTCTAACCTGGGCAAGACCATAGTAAGGAAGACACATACAGTCTTCAAATATGACAAGACAGAATTGCTTATTGGCCGCCTTAAAAAGAGAGCTTGATCAGGGGCCACCAGGAGTAGAAAGCCAAGATTGCTAAGTTCAAGCTGTGCACCGCAAATGAGAAAAAAATAAAAAAAAAATTGAAAGGGGAGCTGTTCTTGAACAAGACTAGAGAAGATAAAACAATGGGTAAGTTCTGGAATCTGCATAGGCAGATGAGCTGAAAGGAGCAGCACAACTCTGTTGGTATGATATACTGTGAAAACAACCAGGTCTTGTCAACTGACAGTGAGATTGGCGAGGCTTTCCTAAAAAGATTCATAAAGCAGACAGATAAGAATGACACGGCCATCAGAAAGCCAGTTGGTATTGATCTTGATCTTTTCTAGTACAATCAGGAATAAGACATACAAGAACATTGTACAGGTAAAAGATGTAAAGCATATGCTAAAGAACACAAAAGTTAGTACAGCCTGACCAGGTGAAGTTAGATATAATCATAAGACAAGTTTAGGTGTTGAAGAATGAGAGGAAATGTCATATTCCAACTTCAGCATTGAAAAAGTGCTGGTTCCAAAGGAGTGGCTGCCTAGTTACCTCCTACCAATCCCAAAGCCAAAAAAAAAATCATATGAAATTAATTGGCTTAGAATTATTGCATTACTAAATACATTTGGAAATATTATGGAAAATATAGTTGCTGGCAAATTACAGAATCACTTAGAGAGTTTGGAAGTTAGACACTTGGGGAAATGCCATTGTCCTGGCTTATGATGTATATGAGGGGTTCCAGAATAAACATGAAGCAGTGGTGGCATTGGACCTGGACGATGCATAGAACAGGGTTAGATATGACATTTTACTGTACAAACTTATGAATATAAAAGTCAGTCCCTGTATTGTCAGTCGGATTGCAGCAGTCTTGTATGAAAGGCAGACCTCCTTTAGTTTAGGCTTGTGGTGCTCTGAACCCTGTAGTATCCCACCTGGCCTACCACAATGAACCGAAATTTCCCCTGTACTTTTCAATGTGTACACAAGCAGGAACGTGGCAATAGAGGCTGTGGGTATAGGGAGCTAATGATGTTTTAGTCTACAGACAGGAGAGAAATAGAATAGAAATATCTGGAGAACTTCAGAAGTGGTGGACAAGGCAGGTAGGGGAGTGGTATGAGGAAAACTGGTTTCATCATTAACCAAGATAAGGCAGCAGTATTTTGGTATTCATTAAGTAAAAGAATTGTTGGAGATAAGGTGCCGAACATTACAATATATGACAATAACATAAAGAGAGATAACTCACTAAAATACCTAGGAATAACTTTTGACAGAAGCCTGTCTCTCAGATATCATATATATATATCAGAGGTAGTTTTAAAGATAAGGAAAGGACTGCATGAGATGAAGGTGATGGCATCAGCGGAGAAGGAACAGAGAATGCTGTGTATACTCAATCAGCATCTGATTTCGGTGATGGAGTATGGTTTGGGGACTGTAAACATTATCTCACACTCAAATAGAGAATTTGGAACGCATGCAAAAATGAAGCCTTATGAGTCATTTAGGTATATACTCAGTACATGCTAATCGTGTGTATGTGACACATACTTGCATTGCTGTCCGTATAAGAAACATACAAGGTGTTACAAGCTAAAATGTACCTAAATCCCAAAGGATAGGGATCGTCTTCTACACCAGGCCTTAAAGGATAGTAAGAGCATCAGCTGAAAAGAGGATGGCACAAACAGAAGTCACTATAAGAAATGTTTGTACTACTGACAAAATATCCCTTAGTGAGAAACCTTATAAATAATAATTAATAAACCTTATAAACTTTTAGTGGTTGAATAATGCATCTTATTGGTAAACACAGGTTAACATTTGTTTTTGTTCTCATAATAATAGTAATTGTAACAGATGTCTTTAAATAGATGTTTTCTATGTTATGATTAGGAAAGTGAAAAATTTCTTCACATACCTAGAAAGTTGATGATGACAGTGGATTCAGCAAAGGAATCAGCATTAGGTAACTATGTATTTGCATTGATTGAATGATTTGTTTGACATCGTGAAAGATCTGAACATCAAGGAAGTTTGGCTAATAAACAGCATCCTGTCTCGGAAGCTAAAATATTTTGGTTATATCAAGCGCCACGACGGATTTGAAAAAATTATAGCAGAAGGCATGGTACTAGGAAGGAGGGGCAGGGGCCGACTGACACGAAGGTGGGCACAGGATATAAGTGACTCCTTGAGTATGAAAGTACATGAGGCGGGAGAACTGGCGAGAGACCGAGTTTCTTTCAGGCAGACTGTGATGAGAGCGACGTTCTCCAAAGTACCTGCTACATGATGATGATGATGATGATGATGATGATGAATGATTTATATAAAATGTTTAAGAAAAGTGATTTGGGACAATTGGTTAAAGAAAAAATATTCTGAACTCACCTGAAAAAGATGTACACATATAATTACTTATACAGATAAAAATGTCATTAACTATACAACTACCAGTATTTATTTTAGCTGCCATGTGACACTGGTTAACATGTGTGCCCAAAACCTCTTGCTTATTTTCCAGATAGCTACCTACAATGTCAAGCTGTCTGGAATTTTGTAGGTTTTCTCTGTCTGCTTTAAAAAAAATAAGATTATCCCATTATTTTGGATAAAAAAATTTTTTTTTTAATATTAAGTTTTTTTAAAGAGATCTTTATTGCTGTTTTTATTTGGTTACTGTGTTCATATCTTCTGTTGAACCTCAGCTTTGTAGCCACCAAGTGTAATTTCCATTATTTGTTGCTAGTGAAATCAAGTCAGACTAGTTGTACAAAGTGCTAAGATGATTTTGGAAGCTTTTTCAATGATTTTGCTCACTTATCCTGAATGCCCATTATGGAACAGACTTTAGAAATGCAAACAATAACCATTTAACTGTTGCAACAAAACTATTCCAGAAACATATTTATATGGGTGTTCACGAATAGCTGAGTCAGGAAGCTGTTAGGGATGGAGTAGGAGGAATCCACATTGAATGGACCAGTGGTGGATAGCTCAGCCAGGAAGCTGTTAGAGATGGAGGAGAAGGAATCCACATTGAATGGACTTGTGGTGGATAGCTCATCCTGGAAGCTGTTAAGGGGGAGTAGAAGGAATTCAATTTGAATGGACCTGTGGTGGATATTGCAAAATTCCCAGACATGAAAGCACTTTTTCTTAGGATTTAAAGGAAATAAATCCTGGATGAGCTTTCAAAAATGCCCCTGTCACCAAGTGCCAGTGCAACAGTGAAGGAATGATGTCTTGTAGTGGACCCACCTCTCCTAGAAATTCAAATACAGAGAAATCTGCCACTTATTGAAGGTGACAGTATTAATTGGTGGCTCATATATTAGTCTTCAAGGGAAGAACCTTGAGTTCAGTAACGAATCAACATCGTTACTGGAGTAACACAGTGTAGCACTTCGCAGCCTTTACTTTCATAATGAACCAGACTAGGCAGACTTCCTGGCCACTAAATCTTTGCCCCTTATGTTTGCTGGATCTGGAATGTACAGTCAAGCACACCAGAAATTAAACATGAGAATTCAAACTGGACCTAGGTCTCCTCAAGAGCAACCAGATAGAAATATCACAAGAAGATGACTAAGTAACATAGTGAACTTGAGGAAATCAAATACTATAATGATTATTTAGCAGAAAGGACCACAAGACAGACATCGATGAACAGTATGGACAAGAGCATCCAAACTAAGGAATGAATCTTCTTTATCCCAGCTGACTTGTCATCACTGTCCTCTGTGCCCTAACACTAATTCCATTGACTTAACAATTTTCAAATTTTAAACTAAACATGTGACTGTCGTTCTGATAATGTAGTGATTACACCTGACCTAAAATAATCTCCAGTCGAATCTCTGGATGATAGTTGATCTCAGACCTAAGTTAAATGTTATACACACAAGATGTGTATGATTTACTTCAGTGATTTATTGACAGCAATCACTGACATTTAGCTTTCATAACTTTAATAACTTTAATCAAACTGTTCAGTAAAGCAGATACAGTCTTCTAAACAGACATTGGTTTCTGGAGTCAGACATATAAATGTATATAACATGAAGACTATGGGTTCCCACTTGACTAACAGTCCAGTATGAGTGGGAATCTTATTTCATTCAGATGTTCAGGTACTGATATCAGTACTACCCTTGTTGACTGCCCCAGCATCCTCCTTGATTCAGTTTGCATAGGATGGGGATAAGTCACAGACAGTGTCTCAAAATCTCACTACAACTGGATCATGCGAACACAAGTGATGTCTCTCAGATTTAACAAGGTTTAATCTGGTTGTGGAGGTAGCATGGCACAATCTGATAGTGTTGCCTAATTTTGTCTCTCAAAAATATATCTTGTAAGATGTCTATGAACTGAACTGTTACCTCTTTGTTCAATACTGAATCTCTAGGTAAACCTAAGTATTTGCAGTCATCTCCAGTATCCTCTTAATTAATAAATATTAAACTCTGTTTTGCAACAGCCAAATTAAAATGTACACAGTACATTCTTCTCTAAGAAGATAGTAAGCAATAGCTCTGAACAATGGTACTCAAGTATATTACTGGTGGTGCCAAACATGATGGTATAAACCGTGGCATAATTGAGTTAGATTTTGTTACTTAGTAGATGGTACTGTAGTAAATATGCTGATTAATAGCTTTCTTGATTGACGTTAGATGTTACAACTGGGTAAGTATGGCGGTAGGTAGTGATTCAGGCATTCCAGCCTGATCATATCTAAAATACATCAAAAATATATGTAGCTAATCACATTCCATACTTAACATCCAGACAGTGGACAAGAGGAGGCACAGAAGTAAACTCAGTCGGACTTAGTCTGGTAGTTAGATTCATTGCAGCAAGCAATTATTGATAAATTAGTCTGGTAGTTAGATTCATTGCAGCAAGCAATTATTGAAGAATTAGTCTGGTAGTTAGATTCATTGCAGCAAGCAATTATTGATGAATTAGTCTGGTAGTTAGATTCATTGCAGCAAGCAATTATTGATGAATTAGTCTGGTAGTTAGATTCATTGCAGCAAGCAATTATTGATGAATTAGTCTGGTAGTTAGATTCATTGCAGCAAGCAATTATGGAAGAATTAGTCTGGTAGTTAGATTCATTGCAGCATGCAATTATTGATGCTGCCAAAGTGATTTGATGAAAGAAAAATGAAAAAAAAAACAGAATCATTGTTTTCCTGTGTGACTGCATGTCAGTCCTCTAGGCGGCTCAAAGGGATCCACGAGATAACATGGAGAGAGAAATGACCTGCCAGCAAAACAGACTCAGAAAAAAATGAAATTGTTCTCCAATAGATCTCGCCTCCCTGTGGCGTATCAGAAAATGAGTTAGCCGACAGACTTGCAAATAAAAATGGAACAAAAGATAAACAAAACACCAATTCATTGTCATTATCAGAAATCAAAGCACATATTAAGGGAAAATACAAAAAATTGTGGAGAGAACATACCAGCAGTAAACATCCACAAGACCCCATCAGCAGACTTAACAGAAAGCAACACACAATAATATTCTGTCTACGACCAGGACATTGCAGACTCAACTACCACATATATAAAATAAAGACTATAGTCCCTGGAACTGGCTCATAAACAGCATTCTGTTCCAAAAGTTGAAGTATTTTGGCCGCATCAAGCATCATGGTGGCTTGTAAAAGTCGATGATGGAAGGTGCAGTTTGTGGAAGGCGAGGCAAGGGGTCGACTATCGCGAAGATGGATACAGGACATTGAGAAGTGTTGGCATTGAAAGCACATGGGGTTGGAGAGCAGGCTATGGAAAGGGATACTTTCAGGCTTGCCGTGAAGAGAGCGACGTTCTGTAAAGGCCTTGATGATGATGATGATGTACAGTCCCCACAGTGTGCCTGTCAAACAGGACCACAAACACCTGAGCACATTCTGCAGACCTGCCTACTTTATCTACAACTTTGAAAAGAAATCTGGCCTCAAGAGCAAAGTGTACAGAGCAGGCAATGGGGGAACCATGAAGGACCTGCAGCTGACATGTAAGTTCATAGAGGCAGCCCATCTGATGATCTGTCCTGTGCATATGAAGCCAGTCACACACACAAAAAAGAAAAAGAAGAAGAAGAAGTAGATTCATTAGATCCCAGGATGGACAAATTGTGCATAGCATGTATGCATTTGAACAGAAGTTCTAGTAAATGCACCAGTGAACAAGGACATCCAGATGGTAGGGGTGATCATAAGGCAAGTTTAAGAATAAAGTAAGCATTACAGTAGTTGCATTCCTCTCTGCAACCACACAGCACTAGTATCCAGGGATATATCGTATACAACCCCTCAAATGACAAGCAATTTCTAAAGCTTCTCTGCTTCAGCCGCACCAATTTCAGGATTGAATCAGAAGTGCTGCAGGTGAGAATCACCCCTTCTGTATATCCTTATCTCCCAGGAGTTAGGAAAATAGTCATGATACTCTTGATGGTGACCCAAAGACACCCCAATCTATCCGAAGGTAAGGCAGTAAAGATTCCCAGTACTATCCTAGATTGATACAACGACCAGATAAGTAAAGGTGACATCTTTAATGGTTTCACCACCTACACACTGGTGGGCGATGTACCCAAGTTGTTCAAGTGCCCAAAAATCACACTTACTCACTGAAGTCTGCTGTTGCACATCGAGCATTAGTTATAATATTTAATACTCGTACCTGCAATTTAGAATAAATAATTCCATATAAATCCTATGAACACTTTAGTAAAACACAACCACACTCAAGGTACATGTGTTGTACCATTCCAAGTCTGATCCGAATGGAAAGATATGTTAGCCACTAGCATTAGTTCCAGCTGACAAACTGCGTATCAGGAGTAACAGCACGTATATACTGTCACCCCCTTTAATCCTGGCCGCTAGCACGGATAAGCGAGTTTACTTAACACTAACAGTTTGTTAAATTGTATATGTCCAACTTTATTACTTGGGCAGATTATAAATATTAGCCAGAAACATTCTGCTCAGATTGTAGATTTCATTTGATACTTAGGATAGACCAGCGAGTTCCAGTTATACCTCTGACATCATATGTTTACTGTCCTGTTGTCAACTATATTATATGTACAGGGTAATTTCAAACTTCTTAGCAGAGGGGCTCAGAGTAGTTTTGTGACATATCGTACAGTGAAAGCCATGTGGCACAGCACCACAGACTTCATAGAGGCCTTTGACCTTCTTTTCTAAAAACCACTGGCAAGGAGAATTTAAAAAAAAGAAGAAGATTATTAATCAGTTTTTGTACCCTTGCTGTTAATTTTTTTCTTTTCTGAATTATGTATGACTCTAATCTCTAGGTCCACTCATTGCTGAGGACAAGATCCTGCAAGTTATGCCAAATGTCACTTTGGCAATGCATTTGCTGAATGAAAGATTTAGTAGGCAGTCCTTCTGGCAACCTTACATAGGTGATTGAACATTTGTTTTTTTTCTCTTTGAGGGAATGCGTCCCACATAGTTATGCATATGCCTGCCTTAGAGACCAGTGTGTCTGTCTTTAATGTGTAGTTGTGTCAAGTTTACATGATCTATTTCTGACATATTCAACACAAGTTAACTGGTTTAATCTACTCATGTGCAAGCTTTCCCTTCTCAGCATTTGATTTGTAAGAAATAAAATGATACAGAAAGCATTAATCTCTAATCAGTAGTGTAAATTAATAGTTCTTCTTTTATTTGCAAGATACTTTGTCTTAACATCAAAACTTATCCTGTCCATGTCTGTGCGACGTCCGTGGCTTAGGCGTTGCAAGTCTGACTCGTAATTCTAACGTACCGCGATCGAAACCCATTGCTGGCTGCGTGGATTTTTATCATGGTATGGAGCGTCGCAGGTCTACCCAGCCTAAAATGGGTACCAGGATGGCTGTCCTGGGGAAGTAAAGACGGCCGGCGTAATATTGACCACATTACCCACCTAATGTCGATCGGTCTGTAAAAATATGGGATGCTCTTCCTATATGCCCAATGCGCCTAAGGCGTGAAAAGGGATCTTTACTTTACTTCTCATGATATTTTCATCTGAATGAATTAAACTAACTTCATTTGTCAAACATGTTTATAAATGTCATGGTCTGATCAGCTCAGTGGCTATCTTTACATACAATTAGTTGCAGTGGATATACACTATACAGCAAACCTGCATACAGGACGTTGGTACCCTACTATCATGGACATGCTTGCTACAACATGTACAGGTACAGACATTGAAGATGATCTAGTAATTACAGTCACTGGAATTAACAGCATCAAAACATCAAAGAAGTCTGCTGATTGTCCTGATGGCATTCACTGTGAAGACATTGACATGCTGACTGCAACATTCATAGATGACCTATATATAGACTATAAAGGCAGCATCTGTAATGGCTTCATTCCCAGAAAGTTAGCTGCATAGCTACCTGATAGAAAATGTTGGCAAAGATGTCACACACATAAATGGCTAAAGCATCATTACAATACAAATCACACTAGGCAAAACAGTTGGAAAGTTATTAACAAGAAGGTTGGCAAGCCAGTTTGAAACATATCCACCACTACCTCCTACACTCAGAGCATACAAACAAAACACAGAGACATGGCATAATACTGCCATGCCACAAATGAATCTGGCATTGAAATACAGTCAGTTTCCATAGTTCTTGAGGATGCATATAGTGAGGTTTCCTTTCCAACAACTAATGTGTCGGCTACTGGAACTCAACACCCCCCCCCCCCCCTCCCCCCCCTACCCAGTCAACCCCATATCTCATTCAGTGAGATGTTTGTGCTGCTGTGTTCCACACGAGCGTGGTGCTTCAGTATAGTAGTTAGTCTTTGAGCAGATAATAGTAAGCCCAGGTTTGCCACATGGCTCTCCATTGTCTCCGATCCTCTTCATTATACAATCAAGATCACAGGAGAACAGCTGAGTGGCAGAGGAAGAACTGTATCATATGACATTCTTGTGTACTGACAGGGCAGGAACAGAGCTGATATTGTTTTGGATCTATAACATGAATTAGATCTCATATCATCCTGGCGTGATATCTAGGGGGCGACAATTAATTTATCCAAAGCGAAAGTCACCTAGTTCTTATTTAGTAATCACCTTTTCAAAACACAAATGACAATGATGAAACATGCAGTGTAACATTACTACAAACACTCCAGACAACTAGGAACAGTGGAGGATGGACACTAAAATCAGACTAAAAATCACAAAACATCATGTAATCAGTGCAACAATGGTAGGAAGAAAGAAAAGGAATTCTGCAAAGTCAATCACCACCAATGAAACAAAGACAAGTTATGACAGAGTAACACATGAGTTGCCCCTAGTAGCAGCCATCATCATCACTGCTAAGATTTGGAATACTGAACTCATAGAACTGGCACTTAGGTATAGGGTTAACCGCGGGTGCTGGCCCCTGAAACGAAACTGAAACGAAACCCTCCTCACACATCTAGGAAGGCTGATGTATTGACTCATGAACTTCTTCGGAATATTGCATTCATCGTTCATGTCTGAAAACACTGACTAAAACATTCAGAAGTTGATACTCTGTCACTATCCTGGGTATATCATGGGTCTAGAGTCTGTGTTAATTATTAATACAGTTACAGACTAATGCACTCAGGTATATGCAGGAAAGATACCAGACAAAACTCTGGACATTACACATGACTAGGGATAAATCTCTCCCAAGTAGTAAATTACTGTCACTGTACCGTCACCAACAGGCTGCAGGAACAGGAGGGACATGATGAATCATTTTAGTTTCTTCTGGCTGCTGGATGCAGGGAAGGCTGGATACTGTGTCGATCTAGGTTTGTTAACCTGGCTTCCAAGGAAGTAAAAAATCCTGTGACAAAAGGGAAAACCAGAATTAACAATCTTCCTACACCCTACATACCTAGTTCCTCACCTCTCCATCTATCCACATACATTTAGCTCAGATGTCTGTGCTAGGGTTGTAAGACTGCAGTAGTCTGTACAACATCATTGTTGCTATCAGCTGAGAAGTGGGTAGGGAACAATAATAATAGGTATAAACACCTCTGGTAAAGGATACCCTTCTCCCCTTCCATACAGGCATATCTATACTCACACAAGTATCTTACAAATACAAGAATATAGATATAAATATAAAATACAGAAAAGCTACACACACACAGATACAGCCCTTCCTCTCCAAGTCTGTTTACATTTTGCCAACATGAATATGTCATTTCAAGTTGGTCGATATTCGCTTGTGCTCTTACCCAGTTATCTCTGTCTGAAGATTTGGTGAAATATTTTCAACAAAATGACACACATTGTAACTGGGATGTCTACTGGAGGGAATTCATCCGCGTCCAAAGCGGTAGTTCGGAGGTTGGAATTTTGGCTTCACTAACAATGAATCTCCCACCTAAGGTCTTGAATTTAAAAATATATCTCTCTTTGTTTGTTTATTAATTCCGTCTGTAATGCATTATTTCATTGTCTTTAATGTTTGAAAAGAAGTTGTCAAACATAATTGTTAACACATTGAAGCATTACAAAATGTTAGGCTGTCTTGTTATGAGACTAGTAGATCTGACAAAGGTTATGATGAGCAGGAAGATCAGTGGTGTTTGCAGATGGGAGTTGACAGAGAGTGAAAATGCTGGTTGGTAGATAGCATCCTGGAAGACAGTCAACAGTCAGCAGAACCACAGAGGCCAAAAATTTGTGAATGAAACACTGTTTTGTATTGCTCAAGAGGTTGAAGTGCTGCCCCATATTTTGATTGCTCAGTACCGTGCACACATGCATGAAGTTATATTGGGTAACCTGCAGTCCATAAGCTCTGCTGCTGATAACCTTTATGCAGATGTCATATACATGTAACTCACAAGTGAACTATACAGGCTTCAACATTCTGTTTTGTTTCTCCCACTTTGAACAGACATCCTTCCACATCAGTATTCTACTCCATTGTACTGGAAATCTGATGATCTACAGCAGCTTAGAGGATCCCCTGTGCAAGGTAATGATTAATCTAACCTATCACAAAGATATTTATAAATATATTACGATAAAGCCTCGTTACACGAATTCCAAGGGATCCAATTTTATTATTCGTGTTAAAAAATGTGTACTAACTGGAACTTCTTCTCTTCGACCATTTACCTCAGCGAGGTATTGGGAGGAGATGTAGGAATCGTTTGTGCACATTTTTCAATGCATTTTACAAGCTAGTTTTCGTTTCTGTTAGGTTGCTCCTGATGATGTCACCCCACATCTTGAGAGGTCTTTCCCTTGCTCTGTGTTCATTATATTTCTTTACCATGGCTCTCTGTGGCAGTTGGTAACAGGGCATTCTCATCAGGTGGCCAAACCATCTCATTTTTTGTTCTTTAATGTATTGTATGACTGGTTTCCGGCCTAGTCTTCTTCTAATTTCTTGATTTTAGACAGGTTAAATCCCCAAATTGAATTGGATTATATCTGCTGGAAACAACACTTCCTGTAGGTACATACTAGTTAAAGATTAAATGGAAATTAATTTTGGGGGCTAAAAACATATTTTCACGGATATTGATTGAAAATGTCATATTTTATGCAGAAAATAGCCAAATTAGTTCTCATTTACAAAGGTATTCAAAACACTAACAAAGGTGGCTTAATGAAAATTTGCACATAAAATTTAGCATTATATTTTAAACATTATGAACTAAAGAAAATTCACTTGGTTTAAAAGTTATGCTCACTTCAGTGGTACAATAATGTGTTTTCATAAGGGGTAGGGGTTATCAGAAATGACAAAATCCTATAAAGTATTCAAGCTGCTGTATTCATTCTAGATCACTATGTTTAAATGTTATTCTCCTATATGTATGCCAAGTTTGGAGACAGTACGTTACTCACTGTTTGAGATATTGTACAACACAGTAAAAAAAAAAGATCAAAAAAGTAATTTTTGAGAAAATTGCGAAAAAGTAACTGACCAAGCTGGTTTTCACAAAAATCCTCTACCTAATGAGTCCCTGCTGCTTATGAATCATTCTCAGGGTATTCCTCAGCTGTCTGAATACTTTATCTTGCTCTTTTAATTTTCTTAACCATTTTTTCCCTTCTTTGGCAGCTCTTTCACGTACTTTATGAAAGCTATGAAATGTAGAAACACTGTGCCACAGCTTAGCCCTGACTAGTTTCCCTTCATTTCATTTAGTAACAGCAGCACTCACAGCTGTTTCTAGTCTGTATCTTCTAACATGGATTACAGGGATTAGACTATCCCAGTTATACAATTTCTAACAAATGGGCGAAGTAATTATTAAAATAGGCTGATAAAATAACTGAGTTATAACAGTTTGAATATGTTGCCTATATAATTAAGTAAATAAATAGTTACCATACCAATTGAAAAAATTAATTTAAATTACTTTCAGCTGGAATTTTGCAACAAAACATGGATTATTATGTAGTGTTAAAAATTAAAATTCCACACTTTTGAACAAAATTAGTGGGGGGAGGGGGGAGGGTTAAACCTGTCCTCAAACACACTAGTATTATTTGTTGCATACTGTGTTGAATAAATATATACAATGTTGTTTCTGGTTTATACTGAATATTAATGTCAACGTTTTTTGGAAGACACTTTGAGGTCAAGATTTATGGTTTTATTTATAGTGATGAGCTAGTAACTTTATATAAAAAGTATATGACAGGGCTTTCTAGCTATCTTTCTTTCTTATGATAATAAGACAGTTTGATCTATTCAGGCATAATGACATAAAAGAATATTAACATACCATTTCAGTGACATTTTTAAAAATCCTTTAATCACTCCGGTGCCATCTCGACAATGGAGGTTGGCTGCAATGGATCTCCAACACACTCTGTCTCTTGTCTTGTCTTGGTTGTACACTCACTCAGACTGTTGTTGGTCCATCTCTTGATGTCCTCCCACTTGTTTCTTTTTCTGCATCTTGCTGTCTTGTCTTCGACCTTTCCCTCCAGAGAGTGTCATGGCTTTTAATTTAGCAAAAACATTTCTGTTGTCTCCTTTTTATTTCTTTCAGTTACAGTCTTTTCATTCACGGTTTCTCCAAAAAGTCTGTATTTGATTTTTGTGTGTGTGTGGTTTCCATCAGATGTGACCTGTTCTTTTGTATTCACATTTCCAGAGACTTATTTAGATTTTCTAGTTGTCTGTTCATTGATCAAGTTTCTGCACCATACGTCAGGTTTAAATATATATAACATTTGACAATTCTCATATTTAATGTGTTGTTAATCTCCCTAGCTGTTAACAATTTGTGCACCTTATAGAGTTTGTTTTTGACATTTTTATCAGATGCAAAAGCACACACAAAAATGACAGATATTTTGTGTCAGTTGATGTCTTTGCCCATTTGACGAATTAAAGACAATCAAAGAATATTTTCACTGAAACCCTTCATGTATTTCTTCATCCCATTGAACTCTTTAGCTGCAGTCTTCCAGTCAAAATGGATGATAGGCACTGTCACTGTTTTTAGTCATAGCACATTTTTTTGCTTCTGACAGAGGCTGTTGCATTTTCCTCCATATTTAGACTGAAAGGATATAGTTTTATTGCCCAGCTACTGAGTTGATTGCAGTTTACAATACTTTGAGCAGTGGACTTTATTTGGAATGTTTGTTTTTAATGTCACCAACTTAGAATTATGAACTATAGATTCTGAAAATTGTGGTTAGTCTGTTGCCACAGAATTGGCTGTGCCTGATGTGATTAAAATTGATCCTGGGGGAAATCTGCTCATCTGTTTGTAACTGCTACTTTTGTGGATGATGAACTGCATTTCTGTGTTGGACTGTTTATGTGTTCGCATTTCTGATGGCTGTCTTATACTTTTAATGCGTGTGTATGCTAGTGGATATGCTGAGACTGCAGTCTGTCAGTTTTACCACAATGTATGGTGATGGTGAACATTTTATGTGATTTTTATTGACACAGGAGCGGAGCAACTATAGGGTGACCTGTTTGCTATGAAGCTAAAACTAAGATTACCAGATTACCAGAATCTCACTGCAAAATCACTTCTGTCATGAGCTTATCGACAAACAACTCAGCTTGCGTTTTTTTAGGGCCTGAATTGCATTGGGTAATGTAAGGCAGAAGAAGAAAGAATTGACTCCCTACAGTAGTTTTATTATGTTAGTATCTGTCTGTGATTAAGGCATTCACAGTTGGTCTCAATTGCTACCAGTCTGCTAGTTTTATACCTGATGGTTCCCATATCATTTTACACACCTTCATTTCCTACTCTCCTTTTTAAGTTTTCCATGGTCATGCTCATCTCCTTTATTCTGTTGCCATCCATGAGCTGAGTTGAGTTAAGTCAAGAATTGACATCACAGCAGTCAGGGCATTCCCATGCATGCTCCGTCCTCATCTTCAGCAGCCAGCACAGAGTTCCAATACTGATGGTACCTGTCACAGTCTGGTTATATGTCCGTCTTGCCTTTCCTCTGAGTGAAGTGAGCTGGCCAGACCCTCTGGTTACACCCAGATGCCTCATTCTCTCCAGGCCATAATAATCTTCTATCTCTGCTGATTCCATTGCTTGTTCCCAGAGGGCCTTGACCACATCTTCCTTGTCATGTATTAATTCACCACCCAAGGGTGCAGATACAGCCAATCTATCTGCTGGCATAGCCTGGAGAAAAGATCCAAAGTACGCTCACTACCCGTGACCTTTCCAGTGAAACTTGCCACTCTGCTTGAAGCATCCCTGTCTTTACCTTTCTCAGCATGCTTCCAGTCTGTTACAATTACGACACATGTATGCATCTTGTTCTCTAGCCACCAAATAGCTGCAGTTAACGCCTCCACCTCATTTTCATGCTAGATGTTGTGTTGTCGTATGCCAGGCTATCTTTGCACTAAAGATTTTCCATTGGCTTTCGCTTCGAAACCCCAGCCACTTCGCTTCCTCTCGACACCGAACCATCTGTATAGATGATCAAATCACCTGGGCATGAATTGTCATGAATCAACTGTTAGACTTCCACCTCCGTAGCACCTGCTTGTCATTCTTTGCACATCCAGCCCAATTTGATCATAACTCTACACTGGTTAGACTTTTGCTCTGGTACTCTGACCCACTCCTCTCCCAATGTTCTCCAGCATGCATGCTTGTCTTATTGCGTCTTCTGCTTGAGCCTTCCAAAATTCTCCCCTTTTCAGCCTCTGACCCTTGCCTGCTGCCAAAGCTTCATACAGAGGATGTTCTCTGTCTGCAGCTACTCTGAGGTATAACTTAGCCTGCAGCACCTTTAGCCTATCTGCAATAGTCGGCAATACAAGGATGTATCACATGCACACAATCAGGGTGTCTCTTGTACATCCCAGGATCAGCCGCATGGCTTCATTCTGTATGTGCTCGTTTCTTTAGCTGACTCTTCGAGACAGTGAGTAACCCCAATCTATAATCAGTTACTGAGATGATTAAGTGCTGGTAAAGTGTGAACAGCATTCTCTGCTCCATATCCATGACTGCCATAATCTTAATGCATTTAGACTTTTTTGAGCCCTTGTAATCCTTAAAAGATACACTTCTATCATAGTTGATTCTAGGTACCGCAGTCTGCTGTCTCTTTTGATGTCCCTGCCATTTATTTTGAGTCTGGGAACATCAGCTTTAACAACTCTGTTGTCCAAAGAGCACCACAGGACTGTTGCCTTTTCTAGGTTTATTACAGCACTCATCTCTGTACACCAGACGATCACCTAATCTACTGTCCCCTGTAACACTTCAACTGTTTGATTCCAATCTCTTCCCTTCCTATATGCGAGAACATCATCTGCAGATGTCAGTATGCTGCCAAGTCCAGATGTTTCCAGGTAGGCAATCTTGCTCCGTAAAAACATTGAACAATACAAGTGAAATTGCAGATTGTTGCCATCCATTAGAGAGTTGTCCTTACCAAAGTGTCATGAGGCATTCTACAAACACACCAAAGCCATCTCCGTCTTTCTTTGAAAATGCTTGCTAGTGATGAGCGCTTATGGGAGTGTACATTCTCACTTTCCATTCCCTGCTGTTTGCATCTTTGATGGGTTCAAAGATTCGTGGTAAGACTGTTTTCGAAAACCTGTAAAAAGGCTTTGTCTCTTTTAGTTGTGCTCCAAATTTCAGAGTCATATAAAAAACTGGTCTTATCAACGTTTTATCTATTTTGATCTTGGTGTTGCAAGACAGACATTTTGACTTTAGCAGGTGATGAAGGGCATAGTACACTTTATTGCCAGATTCTAGATTATATTTCTTCTCTCAGCATGTTGGAGCAGTTGAAGTTTGCACACAAGTACTTATCTGTTTCCATTTGTTTAATTTTCATATTATCAACTTGAATGTGACCAGAGTTTATATCATTTCCCCTGTCTAGTTATTATCATATATTCTTTCTTATCTTGATTGATAACTAGTCCCATTTTTTGAGCTGATTATTTTGAGAGAGTCAGTGTTTTAACAGTCTCTAGTTCAGTTTCTCCAACGATATCAATGTCATCTGCATTGCCAAGTATTCTTGTAAATTCTTCTATAGTACACTCTCAATGTCATGCTCCCATTGTGATCTTTTAAACTATAAAGGCTTTGTTAAAGCCCTCGTTTTACAGCCTTAAGTTCTTTAAAAAACTTTCTGGATTCATTGTTCTGAAGGTTAGCTTCCATTATCTATGACAATGTTGTTAATGTATTCTCGCTTTTGGTGCCTACTTTTATAGCTCTTTACGTTCTTTTCTGCATTTTTCTTTATTTCATATGTTACTAGTAACATTTAGCCAAATCTGCCTGGTATGTTTTTTCTTACTGACTGCTTCTTCACATTTTTAATTGAACCATTTTTTTTTCTGTTTATGGTGGACACACCAAGACATTCTTCTGCAGTGATTTGAATTATACTCTTAATATCCATCCAGGTTTGGTCAGTGTCTTCCTCTGATGGAATTTGTAAAATTTCAATTTTATGTTTTATCTGCAAATTTCTCTGACATAGATGTTTCTTGTAATCTTTCTCTATTGTACTCTGAATTTGATCTTTGTAACTTGGTGTAGAAGGTTCTGTTTAACTTGATTTTGAATGTTGAACCATCCAGATAATGGTCACTAGGACACTCAGCTCCTCTTGTAGCTTTTAACTGGTTGTATGTTCGATGCATTTCTATTTATTAAAATGTGATCTATTTGATAATAAGTTATCTCGTCACATGATTGCCAGGTTTTTTTATGCATATCTTTTCTTTGAAATCTGGTGCTGCTTATCTTAAGTCCTTTCAATACAGCAAGGTTGATTAATCTCCATCCATTATCATTGGAATTTATATGTAGGCTTTCTATTCCTGCTACATTTTTATAGTTGTTTTCTCTTCTTATCTTTGCATTGAAATTTAAGACAATCAATGTGTCTTGTTTTTGAGCTTCATCTATAATACTCTCAAGGAGATCATAAAAATCTTCTTTAATATAATCTTTTTTATCTTCATATTATTCTTAAAATATTGTTATATTTAATGTGAGTTTTGTCTTCTTTCCCTCTGAAGTAACTTTACTTTCAAGATATATCAGTTTTTCAGTTTCTTTTCTTGCTTTAGTGTTTAAGATAATTGGATTTTCTGTTTTGTTATTATTTTTATTACATAATTTTACTGGTTAAAAAAAAAATCACATCTTAAAGGCCATTGTTGGAAGTCTTTCAATCTTTTCTTGAGCATCCATTTCTTTTCTTGAGCATCCATTTCTTTTCTTGAGCATCCATTTCTTTTCTTGAGCATCCATTTAGTGACTGTTCTTTTCTGCATAGCCTGGATTCTCTCAAACTGAGGTAAGTGATCATCTAATACCTCTGTTTCAGTCTCTTTTTACTTCTTTCATTAGCCAGTCAACGGCCAGTTTAAAAAATAACAGGATGATAGTATGCATTCCTGCCTAACTCCTGTGTTGACAAATAAATGTCCTTTGTGTTGTTATCACAGACTGCCTTGCATTGAAAATCTAAGTAAATGAAGTTAATTAACCTTGGCACAGATTTTATGAATATTATGACAAATAAATGAACATTAATTTTACTTCTTGTCTTATCTTTTTAATATATTTTAAAAGGTGATGCAGTTAACCAGTTCAGAAATATAGCTAGACAGTATGCATACTTCTACAGATTATTGCAGGTAGGTTGTTCAGCCATAACTTATTTTGTGCACAATTGTTTGTGCACCATTCTTGTAATCCTTGTGAACACATGTTAGTGTATTCAGGAAAGAAAAGCACTGAAGCTTTGCTATATGCAGTGCTATAACAACGGAACAAGAAATTAGCGCTAAAGAAGATTACAACAAGAAAAATTAACAGATCAAAAGTTATGCAAGGCGAGATAAGAGAGCATATGTTGATAGATTACCTAAAGAAGGAGAACAGGCAGCTAAGAGTGGAAATTGTAACTTGCTATATATATATGCTTTAAAACAGTTAACTTGTACTTCCAAACTGTGAGGTGGTCCAATTAAAAACAAGAATGGGCAATGTTTACATCTGCTACTGAGCATCAGAAGAAGAGATGGGCACTTCCAAGAAATCTCAATTAGACCTGGTCCACAAGAACCAATACATTTACTAATAAATATAGGGCACCATAATGACATAGAAGTCGGGGAGGCAATCAATTCATTAGCAAACAATAAGGCAGCAGGTAATTGTGATATTAGTGCAAAAATGTTCAAGGCCAAAGCTGATGACTGAATAAAAGGTTTGTTGAATAGAATATGGGCAAAAGAAACATCTCCCAGATCAGTGGAAGAAAGGAATACTTGTTAAAATTCCAAGTAAAAGTAATGTTACTGACTGTAACAACTGGACAGAAATTACTCTGTTAACAACAATGTCAGACTATTTGCAAAATAATTCTCAGTAAAATTAAAAAGCTGCTGATGCCTTGCACAATGCGGGTCATAATTTCTTTCTTTATACTTCCTTTACTGTCAAAATTACTACATAAATAAGTAAATTGACCTGTTACTTTAATTATTACTTTTGTCTCTAGTGTTACATCTTCTTGATCTGTTACTTGCGTTTTCAATCAATTTGGCCTATTAAATAGTACTGGTTGGGAATCTTGTTGCAGACGTGGCTCTGGGTTCTAGTCTCCCATAAGAGATGGTATTTTTCACTGTCTAAAAATAAAGCAAAAACATGAGTTTGAATACTATGTGATATCTACTCAGGCAAGTGATAGTTGGGCCTAACGAACATCCAAGATCTGAAACAGATGGCAACGAGCCACCAAATATGGAGAGCTGTGACTTCTGCCCTAGGCTGAAGAGGAAAGAGACCAACTATTGTAGCTAGAATATCCCTGTACTGAAACTCAACAGGGCCATAGAAGTAAAGGAAGAGAAAGTTCATAGAGAAGAGAATAAAATACTGAGATGAAAAAAAATATGTATGTTGCAAATGATAGGAGGAAGATACAAGTTAGTAGGTGAAAAAGGGTGGGGAGTGAGTGTGTGCGTGCATGTGTGCAGGCATGTGTGTGTGGTGGTTGGGTGGGGGGCAGGAGAATCATTTTGTTTAAAAAAAAATTATGGTAGGTCTAGTTGGCACATGATGACGTCAGTATTTGTCACCTACAATAATTATCTTGTACCAACTGACAGATATTTGTTTTTCATTTGCAGAAAACTCCAGCTGCAAATAATCTTCCGTTGAAAAACTACTTTACATTTGAGAATTATAGGTGAAGTACAGTAAATTTTCATGGGATTTATTTTAATATTAATATGTTGTTACTACTAAACAAACTGGCAACCTGAACCTCTTTTAACAGGGATGAAAAAAAAATGGAAAATGCAATGGTACAGATGCGTAATAAGGTCTGCCGGCTTCTGTTGACGCACTAGGGAGAAAAGGCAAGCTGAGAAAGACATGGATGTGGAATTAGGCTGACTGGACATTCCTAAGAAATGCAAAGAATAAGAATAAGTCGGACAGAGGTGGAGGGAACTGACTAGACAGTCAACAACGGGTGATCTTAGGACAGTCTGTTATGAATGATAATGATCTAGTTATTAATTATTCTATGTTTAGTTCTATTTCAGGTGCCAACAGTGGTAAAATTATGTGCAATAATGGGGCTGCTCAAACGAGCATTAAAAAAAAATTACAAAAATAAAATGAATGATGAAATAGACAAACAATATTAATTAATAAATTTTGAAACTGTAAATCTAATCCAATGTTGTCAGTTGAAGAAACAGATCATGGCCTGGTTTCTCAGGTCAGGTTAGAAAAAAAAAATTATTAGCAACAATTTGGTGGGCAGTGTTTATGCCTTCCCTCTACAACTCTAGATTTTTAGTCAGTAATGTCTGATTTAATCTTGTTGATATTGTGACACATTGTGACATCATTTTGTTTCTTGTGGCTCAGTGAACAAAAAGAGTGTTTACTAAAGGGCATGAAAAGTTAATGCTCTGTCCTGGTTGCATTTATTGCTTACTTCCCTTCGTTTTCTAGTATAGCAATAACAGAAAAGATATCTTAAAAAATGTGTACATTTTTAGTGACGACAGTGGATAACAGGCTTGCCTGTCTGCTTGGTGGTCACAGGTTTGATCGTCTGGATTTGTGTAAAAACAGATCAAGACTACCACTTAAACTGCTTCATTTTCTCTTTACCTAGTTTTTTAGGGTAGAATTTCAGATAATTAAAAAAATCTGTTTTTTCCTGGTGCATTTTGTGAATGAAAAGGTCCTTTTTTAAAATAGATCTTTATGGGACCAAATGGTAAACAAAACAAAAAAGGTGTTGCATTTTATTCATTTATTTAAAAAAATAATATTTAATTTAATGTTGTGGGTTTCTTGAAAAATCACAATTTAAGTTAATGTTTTTTTCACAGAACACATACAGAATACACTCATTAAAATTGTAGTTTTAACTTATTAAATAACTTGTAATTAGCCAAATCCTATGATGTTTCTGAACCTGTAGATGGGCAGTGTCTTCAGTAATGACAAGACAGAATCAGATACCAACTAAAGATGGCTCCAGGTCTACATTTGGACTGATTCCTTTGTGGGACATGTGTAATCATACCAATGGCATTGTAAGCATAAGTGATCATTGACATTTCATAGTTTAAATAAATGTTGGACAAAGGAGACTCAAGTTTTCTTCATAGTCAAAATATATTTCTTAGAACCAAATTGCAAATAGTACCATATATATATATATATATATTTAAATTATCAGAATTTGTCATCCAACATTTATTTATAAAAATTTAGCTACTCAAAGCTCATATGGCAGCTGGTTATGCATGTCTTAATTTCAACATCAATCATGGTCATTCTTGCTAGTGCTAAAATGGATTCCTGATTCCATCAGTAATTCAGTCAAAATATTTATATTGGCTTAACAAATTTCTGTTGAAACACTTTCTAGACCAGCAGCTGCTTAATCTTTTAGGGGTTTGATAGCTTTACTAATTTCTTCTTTTGGTAGTTTTGCCTAATTAGCTCTCATTATATAGTGAAATGATTTAGCCATGTTATGAGAATGAATGCAATCATGCCAGCAGTGAGTACGTATAACATGAAAGTACGTCTCCAAGGGGACGATAAAGAAGAAGATGGATTGAGGGAGTCACTGATACCTTGAGACTCCACAACATCACAGCATATCAATAATCTGTTAACCTGCAATGAGTAGCTGCACAAAGCAGAATATAGACAAATGAAGATGCAGTGAATATATCATGAAAGCTATAGACAAATGTCAGGGTTTGTATTTGGTGCCCATAATATAAATAACTTGAGTTGGTAACACCGGTTTGATAGCAGCATTTTAAAAACCACAGAAATTGATTGATATGGTAGTTGTAGGTAGTGACATAAACAACCTTAATTTGAATGATAAGAAGATGGTAGTAATGGTAATATCTGAATAATAAAAAGATGGTAGTAATGGTAATATCTGAGAAACAGATCATGTCTAAACGTTCAGATAGAGTCAGTGTTTATAATTTGTAACAAAAATTCAAGTATCTAAGCGAATGGATAACATCAGAAATAAGTTGTCAGAGAGAGATATTAAATGTTTTAGGACAAGCAAAAGCTACATTTGTGTAAAATTAGCAGTACTGTGTAAAAAAAGTTCTTCGTTGTTGGACATTAGAACACATTTTCTTTTTATTACATAGAGCCATGACTTTATAATTATTGAAACTATATGCATATTCTGGTTTGTTTAGTTCTGGTTTGTTATCTTCCATTTGCTTCTCTCTTAGTTTCAAGTTTATATACTTCTACACATACCTCTGCTGAGATACTTTTATAAATGTTTATTCTTGCAGTACACATCTGATTACAATGCAGAAGAGGATGCATGTGAGTGCTTTTGCCTGAAAGATTTCTCTGTTGGTCAGCAGGTTGGTTTACTGTTCTCACATAAAATAATAGTTTTTAAATGCCCAAATACGGATATTTGCTAAATAAAATAATGTATTCATGAATTTTATAGTAGCTAAATGTATAAATGATATACTTGATGGCATGTTAACATTAGCAGACCATGTTGGAGAATTGCATTATAACTGTACTTAGATAAATTGTATAATTAGTAATGAATGTCAGCATACAAAGAGAAAACATCAGCAAATTACTTTTTGCTGAGGACCAAGTTTGTATAGCTCTTATATAATCATTAGATTGCAACATCATCTATCATTTATGAATGAAGAGTATAAAAACAAAAAGTATGAAAATCGGCACTGAAAAGACATAAAGAATGTCAGGAAAAAAAAGCAGAACATTAATCTAGCAGTGGATTCCAAAAGCATCTTAGTTTAAATATTGGGGAGCAAGCAACATTCACTGAAGATGGCAAATTGGATGAGGAAATTAACATCCAAATATCAAAGCGAAACAAGTACTGGGACCTTTTACCCTCATCTTGCAGCAAAAGCCAATCCCAATCACCATGAAGAAATATCTCATAGAAAGCATATTTATTCCCAGCATATGAAAGACATGGTCACTCACAACAAACCAGAAAAGAGAAGGGCTGTAGGAGGGACCAGAAGAGATCAAATTTCAGGTTCTTCTTCTTTTCCTGCTAAAAGTCCATGTCTTGTGGCATTGGTAGTCATGTTTTAACCACAGCCTTCAGTCTCATGTATTTTCTATCAATTCTGACACATAAAATCTTCTATGCCATGATGTTAAATTATCCACCATCTATTGTCTGTATCCCTCTGTCTGTTTTCCACACCAACCTTTCCACTATCACGATGTACTCCAGTTTTCTCCTTTTCTTGATGTTATCGAAGAATGTATATTGTCTCCCCATGTGGGCAGTCGGTTCTCTTCAGGAGTCGTCTTTTTTTGTTTTCAACACATTATCTATCCATGGTATTCTCATAATTCGTCTAATAAACTACATCTGCAAAACTTCTAAATAATTTCTCACTAATCATCCAACTGTCTATGATTCACGTCTGTATATCAGGATAGGATTTTTATGGTGCCTGGGAATTCTCTTTCTGGTCTCAACTGACAAAGAAAGGATATTCTTCATTTGTAAAATGCAACTTCTTCAATATATCTTCCATCTGCTATTATCGGGATACCCAAGTATTTAAATTTATCAGCTTGCATTAAGAAATGTCTCAGTAACTTTGATGCTGCATTTTTGAGGGTCCATTTTCTTTCTAATTACCATTACTTCTGTTTTTATGCTGTTTAAACTAAGACCAATGCCTTTTCCAGATTGTAGGCCTAGTTGCTGACGGCATCACCCTGAATGGGCTAATAGTATGTTCTGTGTTCGATCTGACAGACCCGTTTTTTCGGTGCATTCCCGGCCGTCCCTGAGTACTTCCCGCACAAATTTTAGGAATAAGCTCAAGAATAGAACATGTATATAGGTATACACAAATATTCAAACTAAATAAGACAACAAAGAAACAGCAAGTACAACAGAAACTACTTAAATTTTAGCTGCAAAATTTCCCATAATGTAGTCACATAATCCACAGAGAATTAGTGAACTTACATAGCTTTCTTTTTGTGAATGATTTATCCAGCATGGATGTATTATTTTTAACTTTTCTTTTTTTATATTATTAAAAAAAAAATGTGCCAGAGATGGCAACACTTTGGAAGCAATGTTTACTTTTGAACAACCCTCACCACAGATACTACCTACTTCATCATTGAAATATTCCTGTAAACTGCATGAAACAATATGCATAGGCAATTTTTTTTAGTGATGTTTGTAGTCTAGACATTTTGTTTCCTACTCAGTTGATGTAAGCTTCTGCATAGCTGCATATACTTCAAAAGTCAATAAAATTGTAAACTTTAAAGGGAATTTCAAACCTCCATGGTCAAACAGCGTTATATAGTCTGTAGACATTGCACCTGAGTCAACATCATATGCTAGTGACCTGTCCATCTGCACTATAACCTTGCATGCAGTCCACTGAATTTTTTTGTTTAGCTTACTAGATACAAATCCAGTAATGTAGACCAGTGACTCCTCTGAACCTTCCAAAACCAATAATTCACAGTTATTTAGGTTTATTTAGTAAAAAACTTTATTCACGTCCATCTGAACAGCATCACTAGTTATTTTGTTCCTATTTTCACCTTCATTGGCCCTAAGAAACTCTGAGAGGTCACGGATAGGAAAATCTCCATAAGTTGATAAGAACATATTTAGCAGTGAGTAAACTTTTAGTTTCTTTTCTGCTTCTAAAACTTGCTAAACGGATACTAGATAGTTTGCTCCTGATAACTGGTCATTTTCACCAAAGCAAACTTCTAAGTTGTCAGTCTGCAGCTTTACAAGAAGTATGAAACTGGCTTCTTTGGTTGCAAACAAATATTTTATTAAAGAAAGCAATGCAGTCACTGTATGCAGCAGGACAATGTGTGTTTTGTTGGTCATTTTTCGTTTACAGCCAGTCAGCCTGTCCCACTTTTTAAGCCATTCAGCAAACTCTTCAAGATAATGTACTTGTTCATCCTTATTTGACAATACAAGATTTGAGAATGAGTTCAATGTCTTCTTACCTTCAGATTTACTTTTCACATCAAGAGTATGCCACCATCTAAGGATGCCCTTAATAAAATCTGCTATTTCATCACTACCCACTAGACGCAGAGTAGCAACATTGTATTCACTAAAAATTGCCAAAGCAAGAGCAACGTTCTGTCTGTCCATGCTGAGGGGATAGATAGCTATGTAGGAAAGTTTAGGTGCCAGATTTGTAATATTCTTTTGCTCACTATAATGCAGTTGGCAATTTATGTTAAAATCTGTTGGCTGTATATGAGATATTTATTGGCAATTTATGTTAAAATCTGTTGGCTGTATATGAGATATTTGTTGACAGTTTAGGTTAAAATCTGTTGGCTGTGTGTGAAAGATGCAGTGGCAGTTTATGTTAAAATCTGTTAGCAGTGTATGAGTTATGCACTGATGATTTGTGTTAAAATCTGTTGACTGTGAATGTTAGAGATTTATTGGCAATTTATATTAAAATGTGTTGGCGGTTTATGCTAGGAATATATACAGTCCGAAGGAAATTTTAACGCACTCACATATCCACTTGAAAGAATCGTAATTCGAGCAACTCATTTATAGAATATTTTGGAGGCATACTTAATAATACTTAACACTTAAGAACAGTCTATTTCAGAAATGTAACTATAAAATAATGTATCTACACACGTTAAAATCACAGCCCCCCCTTCAAGTCATTCTAAAATAACAGACTTTGTTTGCTATGGCTTAGCCTACGCTGAGGGGAAGTGCGCCTAGGCTCAATCTGGAAAAAGCATTGCTAAGACCTGTGATGACCCTGCTTTGCATGGTCTCCACGAGTACATTGTGGCAAGCAGGAAGTCCGTGCTACAAGTGACGGCACGAGATACTTGTGGCCGGTGCAGTAAGCGAGGCGAAGCCCGAGCTAGCCTCGTGGTCAGTGGATCATCAGAAGTCAGACGGTTGTAGTATTTGAAGATGTCGTCTTTATGTTGCGCAAATGTTTAATGTTCGAATATGTCGCGAGTGAAATAAATGTGAATAATGTGTTGAACATGTGAAATAAATGGACGAGAATAAACTGACAGAATGTACCAAGGAGCTGAGCGGCGTTTGTGTTGTCAACCCTAGATGTTAAAGCTGGTCTACGTCAAGGTTCATTCCAAGTGTAGCATCGACTCATTCCAAGCAAGGCTCGACTCATTTCAAGATAGTTGAAAGCGTAACTCCAAGTGTACGTTTCGCTTCATTCCAAGTGGGGGCTCGTCCGGGATTTGAACCCGGGACCTCTCAATTATCATTGTTTACATGTTGGATTCCTTGGAGTTGGGTAATTACTCTGTGAAAGGTGAGACTTTGGTCTATGAAAAAATATCTCAACATGCATTTTTTTTTTCTGTGGTAGATTCCTTGGGGTTGGGTAATTACCCTGTGAAAGGTGTTATAGGGCTTTTGGGAAACTAGAAGCACTATGAAAAATATATCTCACCACTATCATATCGGCTAAGAGTCCTTGGGGTTTAACACCCTGTGAAAGGTGATGTAGAAATATTGGTTAAATCCAATTTTCTATGTAGTAAATATCTCAAAGCTGACATCATCATCATCACTATCATCATTTCACTTTAAACCCGATAGAGTAGATATAGTGACTAGACAATACTACAGATGCAATAGGTGCAAAGATGGTTTAGACTCTTCAGCTGCTCAGTACAGGGAAAAGCATGCGGTAAATATTGAAGGCAGTTTTAAAGGGCAGTAATTGAGGATAATCAGGAACCATAATCCCTAGTGGGAATACAATTAAATTGATTTACTATATCTGGTGAAATGAAAATGACACTTGATGTTCCATAAAGTGTCATTTTGTTAAAAAGGGGGGAGAGTGTGATGACCCTGCTTTGCATGGTCTCCACGAGTACATTGTGGCAAGCAGGAAGTCCGTGCTACAAGTGACGGCACGAGATACTTGTGGCCGGTGCAGTAAGCGAGGCGAAGCCCGAGCTAGCCTCGTGGTCAGTGGATCATCAGAAGTCAGACGGTTGTAGTATTTGAAGATGTCGTCTTTATGTTGCGCAAATGTTTAATGTTCGAATATGTCGCGAGTGAAATAAATGTGAATAATGTGTTGAACATGTGAAATAAATGGACGAGAATAAACTGACAGAATGTACCAAGGAGCTGAGCGGCGTTTGTGTTGTCAACCCTAGATGTTAAAGCTGGTCTACGTCAAGGTTCATTCCAAGTGTAGCATCGACTCATTCCAAGCAAGGCTCGACTCATTTCAAGATAGTTGAAAGCGTAACTCCAAGTGTACGTTTCGCTTCATTCCAAGACCCTCTTCTGGACTTTCTATTACAGTTATATTCATCAAGGAATTAGGTTATAAGAGAAAAAGTCGCCACAGGACCATTTGAAATTACACACAAAGACATCAAAGGTTTTCCCACTGAGAGATAATACCTTGCGATGCCATACCATAAAAGGCACTAAAATGGGAGAATGATGTAGAATATGAGGTAGACCAAGAAGAATATGGACAGATAACATCAGAGAAACTTTACAACAGCACGGCGGTCAGAAGATCAAGAAGCAGAACCATAAATCTTCCACGACACCCAAAAGAGGAAGTGAAGAAGAAGAAGATGCAAAGAAATGTAAAATAAGCAAGTGAAAGTTAGAGAACCATTAGAAAATAAATACCTGAAAAAACTTATGAATATTAAATGGAACAAATTTGAGAAAGGCAAAGAAATAAGAAGACAAAAATTGCTGGACAACTGCTGCTGTCAAGAATTACAAGAAAAAGAAGATGCTGATAAATTGGGCACATTCTGAAATAAGGCAGACAAGAAATAGCAAAACAGACACTGAAATGACACAAAAATCTGTTGAAGAAATAGACATTGAAGAGAAACCCATGATGAATGTTGTTTTGAGAGGCCAGAGTTGCTGGACTGAATTTCTTTCAAGATATTGAAAAGATTGCACAGACTAGAATAGAATGGAAGAAACAACTGTGAGCTGTGTGTCATTTCAGTCTGCTTCCAACAATACTGAAAAATAGAGCATGAAGAACACTCTGCGGCCCCCCCCCCCCCCCCCACCCCTTACACACTCACACACGCACACACACAATACTGAAATGGGGAAAAGATCAGTGCACCCGACCCACTAAAACTGCGGTTGTTTAGCACCAAATTAAACAATGTAGGAAAATGGATGGTAGGTCCTCTACATGATCACGTTGATTAGATATCTAACTTTCTTGGGTAAAGGACACCCTCCTTTTCCAAAATGAATCTATGTGTTATTTCTGTCTCTTGATCGTAGGAAGTAGAGAAAAGAGTGGGTCAAATAATTGATTACCCTATTCCTGTCTAGAGAAATCTCTGGTATCACTTAGAAGAAACTGGGTCAATCCCACAGAAGCATTCAGTTTGTAAAACAATTCCTTTTCATCTGAGGATTGAAAAATATTAAGAGAATATGTTCCCATAGGAATGTTTTCCAGTGCCTTATAATGTATAACACACAATCTCTGAATAAAATATTTTAATGTAAAATTGTTTTTAATTGCAACTCAGAGTGCAGTTGGTTGTTTAATATGTGTGAATATTTGAAAAATTCTTGAAATATTTACAGATTTTAATCTTTTATGGACCCCGCTCTAATGGAGAATTTTTAGTTCACAATGGGTTTGTCTATCCAGAAAATGAACATGACAGACTTTGTTTGAAACTGGGTAAGTCTGCTATTTTTGTTTGAATTTGCATTTTTATGTATATTAAAAAGTTAATAATTTTGTTCACATATTTGTGCACGTTTTTTGGCTTATTACAGATACAGAAAGGGGATGATAAACTTCCTCAGGGTAGTATAGAAAATAAAATGTAAATAATTTGCACTATAAGAACACCCCATGCATAAGGAACTATTGAAGCCACAGACTTAAAAAAAAGGACCCAAAAAACCTAGTTCTTAAAGAGGTCTAACTTCATACAGATAGCCAAAGGATTAAAAAAATAAAAACAACATATGAGCTTCCATTTCCGGACCTAAAATTAAGTTTCCTACTTATCATGAATGCTCACCATGTAACTCTAAATACTTTCCACAAATCAGAGACATTATAAATGATATCCTGACCAAAGGAGAACAGACTTCCCTAGAAATGTAGGAAAATCACAATTTAGATGATACAATAAAATGATCCTCAAAACACATGGAAAAAAAGTATTTAAAGAAAGCTCACCAAAGGAAGCTGACAGGGTGAAGGTTGAGAAATCCATATCCAGTGAACCAATGGTATCATTCAGTAGTGAGGAAAACTCTCTTTCACTTGCAAAATGGAAGCAGTGGTGGTGGAGGAAGCAGTATCCAAATTAATGAATGCAGTCAGAAATGGTTATACTGAGATTTATTTGCTCAATATTGCAAGCAATACAAAACCTTAAGCAACTTGAGTTCAACTAGCATGGATCTATGCGAAGTCAATGATGGCATATTCAGTTATACAGACAAACATTGTCCATCCATCCACAAACTAACCCATTACGACCACACACACACATTTGCGCATAGCACTATTTGTCCGGCCATTTATCCATAACTACATTTATTAGACTATTTATCTCTACATACATTTACTAGGTCATTAGTCCATACATACATAATCTACTAGTCTGTTTATCCATTCATTTACTAAGCCATTTATCCATACATACATACATTTACTAGTTCATTTAACCAAACGTACATTTACTAGGCCATTTATCCATACAGACATATATTTACTAGCCCATTTATCCATACATACATATATACATCCAACCATTTATCTGTACGTACATACATTTATCCAGCCATTTATCCACACATTTATACATTTATCCAGCCATTTATCCATACATTCTTCAGCCATTTATCCATAATACATAAATTTATCCTGCCATTTGTCCATACATAAATACATTTACATGCCATTTATCCATACATTCATGCATTTATCCAGCCATTTACACACATACACCCACCCACCCAGCCAGCCAGCCAGCCAGCCATTTATCCATTCATCCATCCATTCAGTCATTTATCCATCCATCCATCCAGTCATTTATCCAACCATCCATCCATCAAAAAATGCACACACAGAAACACATACTCCTCACAGAGCTGCTGTGTGCTAAAGTTGCTTTTTAGGCAGACAGCACTCGATTAAGTGTCCTGGATATGATTCACACTCCAACTGTTATACCCAACTTGCGCACAAAACTGTCTTAAAAACTCAACGACATGTTGCTGCCTTATATGCATATTTATTGTCACAATTTCAAGCGGGTATAGACAAACCTGTGCATATAATAATGCAAGCGAAGAAACCCTACATGTCAATGGCTGGATTATGAAATAAATGCCCTTTTCCTTGCTCGCTCACACTGACACAGCAGAGCTATCTCGGACAGCCTACACCAACTGCTAAGACTAGCTGAGTTGGCGGCTACAGTGCCTAGGTCTCCAGCTCACCTCACTGCAGGGCTGGCTGTACAGATGAACAGGTTACATCTCCAACTCAACTTGACCTCCTTTGCCCTTTATGTAGCAGACACTGTCACATCAGCTGACTGGAAAACCTGCGATTCTTGTTCTCCCATATCTGCACACAGCACATCAGCCTTGTCCAAGGAACCCTGATGACCAGCAGGACTCCAAGCCTGAGTCCTCTTCAGCCACTCTGCACGAAGCATGCCTGTTTTTACCTTACTGAACATGCTCTGTGAGTCAGTTACAATCAGGGCATGTGTGTATAGCTTATTCTCAAGCCAGCAGAAGGCAGCAGAGACTGCCTCCACTTCCATTTTCAAACTAGACATTGTCATATCATATGCAAGTTTTTGCTGCACTATGCAGTGTCCATTTGCCTTTGCTATGAAACCCTTTTGCACTTTGTCTGCCCCTCAGCACAGAGCCATCTGTATAGATAATCACATCACTTGGGCGAGAATTGTCATGAATCATTTGTTGAACTTCTGATTCTGCAGCACCAGCTGGCCAGTCTCTGCACTCACAACCTAAGGTTGTTCTAAATCCTACACAAATCTGAAATTATTCAGACACCTTGACCCACTCCTCTCCTTGCTCAAAATTGTTAAGCCTGCACACATGTCCTATTGTGTCTTCAGCTTGCGCCATCCAAGACCTTTCTCTTTTCATTCTGTGACCCTAAGCTTTACCTAGGGCTTCATGTAAGAGGTGCTTCTTGTCTCCATCTTCTCTGAGATTTGACTGTGCTTGCAGAACTCTGATTCTATCTGCAATAGTAGGCAGTACAAGTATATATCGCATACATACTACCATGATATCTCTTGTACATCCCAGAATGACCCATTTGGCTTCATTCTATATGAGTTCGTTTTTTATCAGCTGACTCTGTGTTATGGTAAGCATACCACGTGAAGAGAACAGCTGGTGTGCTCCACTGCGCAAGAGATCGGACATCTGCAGCCTTAGATCTCTCTGGTCCATGTGTGTTCCAATTTGGCCATATTCTCTCATAGTTCAACAATGTTGCCAAGGGCGCTAAGGACTGTGACGTATCGCGGGTTGCAAAAACATCGAACAATTAAAAATTACACCTATCTAACAGAAATATTAACTTCCCTGCGGATCACCGGTGGAACTATTGCTGTTATGTGCTGGGGGGGGGGGGGGGGTTATGTATGTGAGATTGTATGTATGTATATGTGTGTGTGTGTGTGTGTGCGTGCGTGCGTGCGTGCATGCGTGCGTGCATGCGTGTGTGTGCATGCGTGCGTGCATGCGTGTGTGTGCATGTGTGCGTGCGTGTGTGTGTGTGCATGCGTGCGTGTATGCGTGTGTGTGCATGTGGGCGTGCGTGAGTGCACGCGCACATACATGTGTATGTATGTGTATGTATATACATGTGTATGAACATACATAATACATAGCATGCATGCATGCATGCTATGTATTATGTATGTCTGTATATGAATGTGTATGTATGAGCATGTAAGAGTATGTGTACATGTGCTTTAGTGTGTATGATTGTGTATACTTGATGTGTTTATACATTATTCTTTAATGTATATTTTTCTTTTTAAACATAACAAGTATATTTGGTAACAGACAATGATGCTCTGAAAGATGAGTGTTTAGAAGGGCCAATGTCAAGATGGGCCTCCATGCCCAATTTGTAACCCTTTGAAAATAAAGTTTGTTTGTTCATTTATTCGTTCTTCCTTTCATCATGAACTTCTAGACTGTTCTCAAGCATTCTTGTTTTCTTTAGTTAGCATGCTTTTGCAGAAAGTTCACGTTTGCCTTTATTTGACACTCGGTTTGTTCAAAGATACTTTGTTCTCATTACCACCCACTCTGAGTAATTTATGACAATGAGATGCTCTGTTAACAAAGGAGAAAATGAGCCCTTACCTATCCATCCATACATATATATGCACGACCGTCTGTCCATCCATCTCTCCCTTGGTCCTTCCCTCCATCCATCCATCAATCCATCCATCCATTGATGCATTCAGCCTTCCATCCTGCCAACCATCCATCCAGCACATTTTCATACATACATACATTTTCCCAGCCATTTATCCATACATACCCACAAACATAAATGTATATAGTTATACATATCTGCATGCATACCCACTCAGATTAAATACACATGCATAAATACACTAACTTATACACATACAGAAGCACATGCACACACATTACACTTATATACACACGTGCATACTTTTATGCAAAGGCACACAAGCATTCTGATATATATACACACAAGCGTACTAACACCCACTTACACATGCATGCAAAGCCTCACTTAACACAGGAATACATACATACACACACTAACATTGAAATGTACAGATTCAGAGACAAATGTAAATATCCATGTATACATACATATACAAAGACAGTGTACTTCAATTGCTGCTACTTTGGCTCTCCTACTAGATGATCAAAATATGATTTTTGTTTTTTGATTTATTTAACATCTAAAAAAAAAATTTAGTTTGTGTCCATGTTACCTGCCATCTACAATCGTCTAGTTGTCATTTTGCACCTGTAAGTACTGAATATTTTGTGTGTACATTTGCCTGCTTTTCAGGAATAAGTAAAGATGATCCTCTATATGGACTAAAATCAGAAGTGCTAGAAAAGTTGCATATTGCAACGTAAGTATAAAAACATATTTTTTCCCACACATTTTTCATTTTTTTAAAAACTCACAGGTAAGACTAAGACAGTCATATTTCCAGGCTGAAATATGACAGAGGTGTTGTGTTCTTTCCACATGGCAGTTTATTTTATAAATAGGCAGTCTTTACGATGAAGAGTTTTATTTTTCCCATTTATTGTAAGCTATTTGACCTCTTCCTCCTTTCAGTCTTTCTCATAGTTTTTCCTTCATTCCATTTTGTTTTAGTTATCCTTTGGAGTATTTACTGTATCTATGTAGATTTAGTGTTTTAGCTCCACATACAACTGTCTGCGACTTAATGTCCAACAGTTGATTTTTCTCCTAGGTCATTTTTGACTATTTTGATCCTATTTAGACACCCTAAGTTTTTATTATGGCAAAACATGACGGCTTAAGCTTATCGACATGGCACATTATGATGATGCCAATTGGAACAATAAAAACAAAAATAGGAAGCTTTGTGAGAGAAACAAGTTCCATTGGACCAATAGGTGAAGAAAAGATGCTGGCATTGGCTAGGACATATGCTGAGAAAACCGGAGAACAATATAACTAAAATGTCTTTACACTGGAACTCACAGGGGTATAGAAATAAAGATTAAGGAAAAAAAGGCAGACAAACAATGCATGGTAATGGGAACTATAGAGGGAAGTTAAAAAAGATGAGGTGAGCTATATGCAATAGCAAAGGATAGAACAACTTGGCTTGAGTTGGTTGAGAGCCTATGCTTCATTGGGGTATAAAAGACAGAAGAAAAAGAAGAAGAAGATGACATGATTTTAACAGAGACCCTGAATACCCAGATGATTTACTTACATGTAGTACCATGCTGCACACACAAGATTTCACAGTATTGACAATTGACCCTTGTTTATTCATTACCGGAGAAAGTAGATTGAGGAGAGGTCTGTTACAAGTTTCTATCCATTTGACAGTTATGAGAAATAGATCATACCACCTGATATCAAAAGTTTTTTTTTAATTATTAGTAATCATCCATTCTTTTTCTCAGATCCAGATCTTTTTACCTTCACAAAGGAAGATTTCCTGTAGATGGAGATTTGCTTGCATTTTTGAGAGTCTTTAGCATGGATGAAGGTAGTGTGTATTTATTTTTATTTAGCAGTCAAGTTGAACATAAATCGTGATTAGACTAGAAAGGAAGTAGGAATTACAAGAAGTGCAGCTAAGTTTCAGACATGGCAGAGGTCAGTAAGTAACACATACAGAGTCCTTTTGATGTATTTTGGGATATTATGCAAGCCCAAACTTCAGAAGACAGCACTTGGTGGGTGAAATGGTTGAGAACAGAGGAGTAGACTTTTCCTAAATTGACAAAATCATCAAAACGTTATGTTGTCCACTGTGTCAAAATACACAACAAAACAAATAAATTATAATCAAAGTTAGAAGATCTGGAGGACATGGTTTTCTCTCAAACAGTTAAATATGTTCGGGAAGTCCATGCACAGCAGTCAGGCATCACTCTGCATGACAATGATGTGCTGGATATTGCTGTCAGCTTTGATGGCAGCTGACAAGAAATCACACATCCTACATTGGTAAGATCACTGGTAAGAGAGTTTCCAGATCCAAACCAGCTGAATTTGAAGCAGGGAAGGCAGACCATCTTCTAAACTGTGATAAAAATATCACAGGATCTGCTGGAATGATGGAGGTGAAGGCTGCACAAGAGCTATGGCAGCGGTCTGTGGCCTGTCATAAGCTCCACTATACATCAGTACTTTCTGATGGTGATGCCAACAAATTTGTGAAGCTTACCAAAATCAGACTTTACGTGGAGGGCATTCACATAGACAAAAAGAAGTGTATCAACCATGTCAGTGAACGCCTTGGAACAGCACTCCGTAATGTTGTTTGCTGACTGCCGAAAGCAAGGCATGACCCTAGGTGGACAACTTAAAGGTCAGCTTACACAAAATGCCATCCGTAAGCTGACAGTTTATTACATTAGAGCAGGAAGGAACAACACAAGTGTAAAGTCCATGAGGAACACTGTTATGGCTTCAAGCATCACTGTTTTTCAACAGACAAAACTCCACGCCTTGAAATTTGCCCGTGGAGAGCAATCTTAGTGTTTTTTTCAGTCCGCCCTGGCTAGGTATCAGTCCCCGGGTCCTCATGACATGATGTTACTCACATGGCTCAGCTGTGACAAGCTACAGAAGTATCTTTTGCCAATAGGTTGTCTAAGCCTAAACTACTTAGTAAATGTCTCAGGAAAAGCTCAGAATTCAGATGAGTGTTTACACAGCCTGATCTAGGCTCACTGTACTAAGTTCAGTTTGCAGTAGTAACTGCAGCAAGAGAGTTCAACTTTGGTGCTGTTGTTTCTCAAGACAGTGCCCAGTTTTTTTTTCTGCAGACCTGTATTTGTAGAGACTAGGAGCATCTAGGATGCAGAAGAGAGTTAGAAATAGCATGAAGTATAAAAAGGACAAAGAGACGTGACAGTGTACGGGCTGCCGAACTTCAGAGGCAAGATGAACTATATGTCCTAGCGGAGGTCCTGCAGGATTGTTCTAATGATAAAATAATATAAGAAACTGTTTTTATGTGTAAAATAACTTGTTAAAATATTAAAATAATTTTGTTAGTGTAATAACACATGAAACAATTTCTTTCCCCCCATTGTCTTATTTTGGCAGTTTTTCACCTTGTGATATATTTTTCTCAAAAACTGCTTGTCTGATTCTAATTAAACTTTGTACACTCATTTAACATTGTATTACTTAAAGGTATCATAAAAACGTCGGCTCTGTGGCTAAGTCGTTGCGAACGTTTCGCTTCGTAATGCCGGGATGCCAGGTTCGATCCCAATGCGCCTTGCGTTGGTTTCGACAGTGGTATCAAGAAAGCCAACCGTCCAGAAAGCAGTGGCAAACTACTAGATGTAAATTGCCTATAGAAACCACACAACAGCCAGGGGCTGTTAGGGTTGGTTCTGCAATGTCCTGTAAAGGATACGCAACTAACTTATCATAAAAACATTCTGTATTGTGTAAAGGGGTTATGAATGTATAAATATAGAAAAAGTTGAGCCTGTATGTTAACATATTGTGGTTTTAGACCTATCGCAAGAAATCCAATATGGCCATTGTCACTATTGTTTGCAAATATTATAGATACCATGGGTTTGTTTTAAAGGTTATTTGTGCACTCAGAGAACATTGAGGTTTTCTCTTGCAGATACATTGAAGGAGAAATACACTGGCCACTGTGTAGCTGCACCTGAGCAATTTGAGATCTTGAAAAGTGAAGACCAAATTGTAAATGAAGAAAATGAGCGTAGAGTTTGGTCATTTCTGCAAACAAGAGCTCAGCTGCTTATCAGGGCATATCCTTGTTCATTGGAGGTATGAATAGAGCCTTAGATTTCTACAGGAAAAATTTTAATGTTTAGTACACAATTATTTTTAAGTTAAGAGGTGAAGTTGTTTTTTCATAATAGTAACTGTGAGCACTTATTTATTGAGACAGGAGGGATCTTGAAATGAAAACTTATAATTCGCTGAATTCTTGTAAATTCACAACATAGAACATTGGTCTTGGTGTGACATCTTCATCAGTTTGGGGGTTACTGAAGGACAACTTGAGCACCAATGGAAAACAGGCTTTTAACAACAGAAAATAAGATAGCAAGGATGTTATTATTCTCCTAATTTCACAGTCTAGGTGAAAATTATGCACATAGTTTTTCTTCTTCTTCTTCTTCTTCTTCTTCTTCTTCTTCTTCTTCTTCTTCTTCTTCTTCTTCTTCTTCTTCTTCTTCTTCTTCTTCTTCTTCTTCTTCTTCTTCTTCTTCTTCTTCTTCTTCTTCTCATCTTCTCTTCTACCTTGTACCTTATTCAAGTGTTAGAGGGGATGTAACTTTCATTGATGAGCTCTGTCAAGAGCACTATTGAGATTGATATTCATTTCTGTAAAGCTGTACTTTATACCATTACTCTATCTATTACCAGATCTTTCCCTTGCTCTATACCCCTTGTATGGTTTCAGTGTGGCTCACTGTGGCAGATAGTACCAGAGATTTCTTAGATGTCCAGACCACTTCATTTGTTGTTCTTTGCTGACCTGTAAGACTGGCTTAATTCCTAGCATTCTTCAGATTTAGTGATTTCGTATTCTGTCTTTCCTTGAAACCCCTGCAGCTCTTCTAAGGCATTTGATCTCTGTTTTCACAATTTTACGTTCATTAGAGGATATAAGTGTCCACATTTGGCACTGATAGCATAGTGTTGGCCAAAAAATAGCTTTTATAAAATTCACTTCAGTACTCCAGGGTATCTGCTTATTTGTCAACAGGGAAGATAGCTGTCACGGTTCTTGATTAGCTTTGGTACATTGTGAGCTAATTTCTTTGTCCATTTTTCCATCAGATGTGAAAACTTAATTCTTCTGTTTTCTTAAGGGGTTTTTAAATTTTTTTTCTAAATTGTCTTTTTATCTTCCTGTCACCATTACCTCTGTCTTTGGTGTGTTTATTTTAATATTAAATTCCTCCCCTTTGTTATTAATTTGATCTAGGTGGTTCTGTAGGCATTCCATACTTTTTACTATGAGTATCTGGTGGTCAGCGAATAGTAATTTTGTAATATCTTCTTCATGATTAAAGTTTGTTTCCTCGCATATAGTGTCCATGTATGTGATAAAAAGAAGTGGCAATAGTACACAGCCCTGATACACATCAGAGTTCATTATAAAAGTTCTTGACAATCTGGCCTTCGCCCTTATGCATCATTTACTATGTGTATATAGGCTTTTGCAAATTTTAATGAGATGATTGCTGATTCCCCTTTTCCTCATACATGCCCACAACATATTACTGTAGACTCTATCAAAGTCTTTTTTTTTTCCTGGTCTATGAATGTCAACAAACAGGCCTCATCATGTTCTATTGCTCTCTGTGATAGCTGTCTCAAGGTGTAGATGGCATCTGTGCATAGTATCTGATTAATGATAACTGTTGAATATATGTAACAGTAGACATACTGAAGGGAAGAAAAGAATTGGAACCTATCACATGTGAACACTGTCACATCAGTGGGACATAATGAGAGTTTCATACATCTTGTACTGATTTAAGCCTGTTTTAGATAATTTCATGAGGTTCTCATGGTGGATAACTACTTTATTCCTTGCATTGACACTTCTGCATTATCATTCATTATTTCTGTCCGGGGTAGTACCCTAACACACAGTGTTGGAGGTGACTGCCCAGGGTAGTACCCTAACACACAGTGTTAAAGATGACTGTCGAGGGTAGTACCCTAACACACAGTGCTAAAGGTGACTGTCCAGGGTAGTACCCTAACACACAGTGCTAAAGATGACTGTCCAGGGTAGTACCCTAACACACAATGTTAGAGGTGACTGTCCAGGGTAGTACTCTAACACACAGTGCTAAAGATGGCTGTCCAGGGTAGTACCCTAACACACAATGTTAGAGGTGACTGTCCAGGGTAGTACTCTAACACACAGTGCTAAAGATGACTGTCCAGGGTAGTACCCTAACACACAATGTTAGAGGTGACTGTCCAGGGTAGTACTCTAACACACAGTGCTAAAGATGACTGTCCAGGGTAGTACCCTAACACACAATGTTAGAGGTGGCTGTCCAGGGTAGTACTCTAACACACAGTGCTAAAGATGACTGTCCAGGGTAGTACCCTAACACACAATGTTAGAGGTGGCTGTCCAGGGTAGTACTCTAACACACAGTGCTAAAGATGACTGTCCAGGGTAGTACCCTAACACACAGTGTTAGAGGTGGCTGTCCAGGGTAGTACTCTAACACACAGTGCTAAAGATGACTGTCTAGGGTAGTACCCTAACACACAATGTTAGAGGTGACTGTCCAGGGTAGTACTCTAACACACAGTGCTAAAGATGACTGTCTAGGGTAGTACCCTAACACACAATGTTAGAGGTGACTGTCCAGGGTAGTACTCTAACACACAATGTTAGAGGTGGCTGTCCAGGGTAGTACTCTAACACACAGTGCTAAAGATGACTGTCTAGGGTAGTACCCTAACACACAGTGTTACAGGTGACTTTCCTTAATGGAAATTTAACCCCAGCTCACCATGTCTGATTCACTGGGACTGCATGCATCAAATATAAGCAAGAAATTGAATGTGACAACCATGTTTTTGTCACCTCAGGTAGCCGAAGCCTCTTCTTTAGATTAAACATAGAGGACTACTATTCACTCGTGTGTGATCTTGCCTGGCAATGCCTGCCAACATTAAGTCTGCAAAAACTTTGAGATGTTATAAAATCTTCCCTTTAGCCCTGATCTTGCCACATTAATTTTTACTCATTAAGAATCCTGAAAGCAGCTCTCTGAGGACAAAGATTACCCTATGATGAAGTTCTTTTTCTTCTTTTGTTTGCTTGAAATAAATTATCTGTATCTAAAATGTTGTCTCTAGTATGAACTTCACTGTCTTTTGTAGTTCACTCTGCGGCCCGCAAAGTTTGACTTGCACCGATGTTTCTCATCACCTTGATACAATGTCCGACAATTAAGTAATAAGACTAATTTCATAAAAATCAAAATAATCAGCAGTTGAATAACCTATATCTGATTCAAAATAAGCCTCTTGTGCATTGATACAGCAAGTGGCATGATCTAGCAAACACTGAACGAATCTCTGTAGTTCTGTTGTTATGGCCCTTAAAGTCGATGTTAACGGTCCTTTGGATGTCATCAGTATTGTTAAAGAATGTCCTTTCAATCGTAACTTTAATTTTGGGAATAGAAAATAATCACAGGGAAACAAATCTGGGAAATAGGGTGGAAAGCTGAGAACACACATTTTTTTTAAGGCTAAAAATTCTTGTTTTGGGTACTCAACCCTATGATGTTTTCGGTATTCAGACAATAAATCTGGTAAAAACTGGCAAGCAACTTTTTTCTTGTCAAAATCTTGCACTAAAATGTTATGAATGGTCTCTCTATTAACACCAGACTCATCTGCCGTCATCCTCACAGTAAAATAATGATCTTTTTGTATCCGTTCTCTGAGTTCATTATTACAAATAGAAATTTGGCGTCCAGGTCTAAGTGCATTAGTAATCATTTCCACACCATTTTTTAATCGAGAATACCACCTGACAATTTGTATAAGGGAATAAATTATATTCCCATAAACTTGTTGCATCGATTCAGCTGTTTCAGTGGCACTTTTTCTGAGTTTTAAAAAGAATTTAATGTTAGCTTTTTGCTTCGTGTTGATTACGTAACAATGCACCTGTGACTAGTTCAACAAAATGGCAGCTCGTTTGTTGTCTGCTTATCGAGCAGCTGTGAAAAGTTGCCTGATCATAGATGAATGTTGCCTCTTCAGATTCCTCTTCAGATTCCATGCTTTGCTTCATAGATGATATTTTTGTCTCATTACTTAATTATCGGACCTTGGGGAAAGTCTCGGAAGACATGGTCTCTTGTCTCAGGTGCAATCCACATAGGCACACAGCTGATTCGCCGATTGTAAATTTTGTGTTTATGTGGCTGCGAAGTTGATTGTGTCCTGTTCTAAGGCGTAGAATAATAACTTGCTCTGGTTTGTCCATAAAATGGTAATTGTCTTGGTGACTTTTGATTGATTTGATTATTCTCTTCTTTTGCTTGATTTTATTAATCTCCACTTTTGTTGATAAGAGACATGTACATCAGGTTGTTGATGAAGAAGTGAAGACGGCGGTTTATTTGTAGCTTGCAGCTCAGCCTAAAATATTTTTAATAAAGATAATACAAAAGTTGGCAGTCGGACTAAGTGTTTAGAAAAATGGAAAGATTAAATCATAAAACATTATATATAACATTTGATTAAAATAGAACATTTAAAATCAAATTTTAGAATAATTTGAAAATAGCCGTGGTGTAGCTGCTAGATGCTCGCCTGCTGATTCGAAGGTCGTGGGTTCGGGTCCTGGCAGAGCCGGACTTTTTTCAAGAATGACATTGGCTCCCAGGTTGACCCAGCCTTGAGTGAATACCAGGTGCTATCCTAGGAAGTAAAGGTGGCCTGCATGATGCTGACCAAATCTAACAAGTGCAGATTGGTCTATAAAATATTTGGTTAGCCCTATAAGCCCAATACGCCTAAAGGCATGGAAAAAGGTCCTTTCCTTTTTTTTTTTTACTTTTACTTTGAGAATAATTTATTAGAATAATTTTTGATAGTCTTTTTGTTTTTCTTAACACTTTGTCCAACTGTAAAGGGCTTTTTTTTTTTTTAACTTACCTTATTGGATAACCTTCTTGGATATCACCATTTAAAATTGGATAGATAGCCATTTCCATTTGAAACATGAACAATTTTGAAACCACTTAGATCTTTTCAAGAATTCTAAATCATATATCCTATAGCAGGGCTATTCAACTAAGTTTACCCAGGGACAAAATTTGTTAAACTGAGGATCGTAAGGGGCCAGAGCCATGAACCCAAGCATAGACAGATCATTAATATAATACAGTTGAATAGTTCTGTCCTATAGTAATTGTCACATTAAAAGGAGACCAGCTGTCATCAGTCATCATTATATGCCTAGTCAGATGGCACAGGCGTTCATATAACTTCACAGATCTTAGTCCTCGGTGTTGAGAATCAGTTCTTTCAATGATATTCCTCCATGCTCTGTGCTGGCTACCGAAGATGAGGACGAAGCGGACATGGGAATGCCCCGATTGCCATGGTGTCAATTTTGGACTAAGCTCGGCTCAACTTCTCCATGCCATTTTGAAGACCATTCAGCATTGCCCTTGGTCTACTTCTGCAGCTGATCTTTCCCGTCATCATGATTTTTCCAGTGTCTCTCTTATCACAAGACAGAAGACTGCCATGTCTTTCTTTAGTTCTACTTGTGTTAACCATAACCAGGCAGCCATTAGTTACTCTGGGTGTTCAAAGTATTTGAACATTTGTCTGAGCAATCACCAGCCTGCTGCCTTCAGCTCTTCCTAATTTCCTCTTTGATTTACTGCCATACAGCAAAACAAGTTAGATATTACATTTCATTACTCTCTTTCTATGAGTTGCTCTAGCACAGTCTAGAGGCTTCCTTGCTGACTCCAAGGTTTTGAGTTCAGAAATGAACTAGTGAATTAAAAAAAAAATTTGACCTAAGCTTCCAGGTCAGCAAAATTTATTATATTATTTTTAGTGAAAGGATCAAGGAACATTGCTTGAAGCAAATTAATCATGACATTAATTGAGAAACAAAGGCAGCCTGTACAAGGACCATAACCCTTACTGCAAAACAAAATGAGGTTTATTCAGTGGACAGGAAAAGTTTGGCATTATGTTTATGTCACAATTTGTACAGCAAAGATACAGAGTAAAATGTTAAAGCATATGTATTCTCTACTTTAAACAAGTCCGTTGTATTTGAAATATGCGTCTGCTTCTTCTATTTCCAGGAGGATGAATCTGTCTTACAAGAAGCAGATTTAAGTAGTGTTTCAAAGATGATAGTGCAACTTCGAATTGGAGAAAGACAGATTTTGCAAAATGTAACAGATTATGCAGAACGAAAGAAAAGTGAACTTACTTTTTGATTTTTTTTTATCAGTACAGTATCTTGAAGTCTAGATCCCCCCCTCCCCTTAAATGCTGATAATTGTTACTTCTCTTTTTGCCCTTATTCCCCATTGAGCATAGCCCTCAGCCCACTCACACAACACTGTTCTACTCTTTGTCATTTTATTGTGCTCATTTCATATTTTCTCCATAGTTCTTATCTTTGTCTCCAGCTCTCTTTTCTATTTGTGTTCAGGTATCCCATAAATATTGTTTTAATGTGAGTTCCTATACAATGACATTCTTGTTTTGCTCTTATCATCAGTGTGTCTTATCCTTCTATCTTATCCGGTCTTCACCTTTTGATTCACTGGAATTTGTTTAGTTCTCTCAAATTCATAACTCTGCACTAATGATTCTGTCATATTGTGTTTATGCATGTTTGTAGTTTTTAGTTATATATTTTTCTACTCCATATAGCTAGATTGAAACAGTAGAGGTTTAGTGCTACATTTAATTTTGTTTTGTTTAATTTTTTTGCTTCTAGAGATTTTAAAGTTTAGGACAACTCTTTTCTCTTCTTTTCTTAAATGTATTTCTCTGTCTGTCTATATGGTTCAGTGTCCAGTAGCGGGGTTGAACCAAGAGAGATTGAGTTCATGTTTGCTTTTTTTTTTTTTATTCACATGATCTTAGAATGGCTGGCATTGTTTAAGCTGATATTTTTTGGGGGAAAAAAAACTCTCTCTGGGATGGTGGGCTAAAGCAACAGATGTGTACCTTGTGAGATTGATTCAGCAGGGAGTGAGCAGGAGATTTAGTTCTGTCAAACTGCCTTAGCACCCACTTTACAGAGACTGGAACTGGAGCATATAATTGACATTTTGAAGCTTGACTGATGTCAAGAAATGCTTATTTAGTTCACATCACTTGCTGTTTTGTATTTTAGTTCTCTTTATTATTGTTACTTTTAGGGTAACTACTCCAGGCAAACTCATTCTGTAACATATCTTAAAATGTCCAACTCTATTTGAACACTTACTTGAGTGCAGGCATGCATTATCCTATAGATACATTCATTCTCAGAAGATTTCTGTAAGTGTAATTCATTCACAACTAAAACACAGAAGACTGCTTCTCCTTGATTGATGTTGCTAGTGGAATGGCCATTTGTTTGTGTGTGTGCCTGCACATACACGCTTTTACTTTAAGTTAGAGAAAATTGGTCTGATTGCTGTTGAACTGATGCCAAAAGCTAATAAGTATAAAATTTGTCTCCAAAACTTGGCAAAAACAAGTACAAACCAGATGATTAAACCATTTTTTGTCTCTGAAACTTTTTTGTTTCCAGCAGTGTTCTTATTTTGCATTGTTTGTACATTGACTCTGGTCAAGAGTTCATTTAAGTACTTGTTGGGGCTGTTCATCTGTCAAGTTTGCGATTTGTCTGCACTGTAATGCTACCTACATAATGCTCTGGACATCCTTAGACTGCCCATTTGCATGATGTTTCAGATGTGTAACAAACAATTTAAGGTTTTATTTGGCCGATTAATTCCCCCCCCCCCCCCCCCCCCTTTTCGTCCCAACTTTTCAACCATCTTCCTACCCCCCTCCCCAGTTTGAATATTTTTATTTAATTTTCTGTTGCAGTCATGGCTTTAGCATAACCTGCTTTTGAAACTGACATCAGACTGGTCTTTATTTCTTCTGGGAAGTCAATGTGGTAAACAGCAGAACCTGTCAGCCTTATTTCACAATACAATGTCAAATTCTGTTAAATCACATAATGTAGCTCTGTCAGCCAATCTAATTGTTTTCCCTTAATTTTCATGCTTTTGATTTTATTTTAGTACTCCATAACTTCTAATTAAACATGTATGCAAATAAATATGACTATGGCATGCATAGAATTAACTTTCTTTAAAAATAATGTGAAAATGTGTACAGTAATTGTTCATGCACCTACATTAACACTTTGCTGACCAGCTTCGACGATCTGTGAATTTTCGGTCATATCCCTTGGTGACCAGCTTTTCTGATCGACGAATTCATGAGATGTAGAATGCAGACAGACGACCTTACTGATAGTTTTTTAATTGAGCTTCATCTGTGTATTTTTATTATTCTGATATGGCTGCGCCTACAATCCATATTGCTTGAGCCAATATAAGTATTGTTTGCAGTAAAATTTTGATTATTTTTGTGCACCTACATTAACACCTTGCTGACCAGCTTCGACGATCTGTGAATTTTCGGTCATATCCCTTGGTGACCAGCTTTGCTGATCGACAAATTCATGAGATGTAGAATGCAGACAGACGACCTTACTGATAGTTTTTTAATTGAGCTTTATCTGTGTATTTTTATTATTCTGAGATGGCTGCGCCTACAATCCATATTGCTTGAGCCAATATAAGTATTGTTTGCAGTAAAATTTTGATTATTTTCATTACCTGCGCATTTCAGCCTTTTCGTCATGTCTGATGATGAAAACTGGATCAGTAGTATTGATGATTTGGAATCTGCCAGCAGATGCAGCGCTGAAAACAATAGTTCCTGGATAAGTAGAGATTCACCTGTGAATGTTGTCATCATATCGCAACTGAAAGTAGCAACAACGATGATAGACTTGATGACGGAAGTGGTGTAGGTACATCTGAAGAAAGAAGTGGGCGTGGCACAAGAGATCAGAACATTTCTACAGCTAGAAATACTGTTTGTAAATGGAACTTCTGGCCAAAATGGAGGAAAGGCTTGGCAGAATGTTCAAGCATCAAAATTATTTTCATTTCCGACAGCGCTTTGCTAATATGGTTTCCACATAAGGACAATAGTCTACGGTTTCGCTGCCTGAGCTACTGAGTTTAGTGCTTGGTTGCAGCCCTGTTAGCTGTGTTTTTCCTGTGGAATGCCTTTTATTTGTACAGCGGTTGTGTCATGGTATTAAATATGGCTGGTAACCGGCTTACGTATGAACTGGTGAAATACCCTATTTAACAATTCTATGTGTGTTTAGTAATTAACTTATCATGCCCGAATACTTCCATCAATGACAAACTACATTTCTGGTGGTGATTGTTGGCTATGGCACCTCCAGCAACTGAAGTATGCAGTTACTGCGTGTGCATATTTCTGGATTGATCCGGGGCTAGTTGTTTGTTCACCAGTTTTTCAAATGCAACAGCATGGGACATTTCATTTGATTTTCACTGGCACAGGAACTGAGCAAGTATGGAGAAAACCTGTTTGCAGTGAAGTTGAAACCTCGACTAAGACTAAATGGAGAAAGGCTGTTCAAAATGAACTTGTTAAGCTTGACATTCTTCTTCCATACGAAGAACAAGATGCCATGTCAGATTCAACTGATGTGTGTCGATTTTTTTTTTTTTTTCCAAGTATGAAAAAGCATTTAAACTGAAAAAAGTCAGATCATCCTGTTTTATTTGACAACAGATAAAGGCATGTTGGCTATTACCTGGCATGACAGAGAGTTCACCTGATGTCTTCTATTTATTCCAATGATTTTATAGGCAAGACAGGAAGAGTGGAGCAATTGAGGGCAGAATAGTAAATAATCCAGTTCTTGCAGAAAAATACAACAGTTTAGGGGCTTGTCGATCACTTTGGCCAGCTGGGTGCAAACTACTCCTACCCATGTAGATCCTATAAATGGTACTTGCCATTATATTATTTTATTTTTTTAGTTGACATCGCTCTGGTCAGTGGGCATAAAGCTAAAACACAGCCTACTCTGTATAAGATCACCACAAAGAGTTTCAGGCAGGATGTTATTCGGCACAGTGTAACACTTTCAGAACCAAATGTCACAGCATCATGACTTACAGAGCGCCATTTTTTCAAAAATATGAAAGCCAAAGTACAAATGAGATTGTTAAGTGTGTAAGGCTGCAGGTAAAAGAAGCTAGACTTGCATGTACTTACCAGATTGCAGTACGCTGTCTATCTCTATGCTTGACACCCTGGTGCAAGCTATACCCCACAGTTGAGGATTATCAACATTCCCGACAAAGATAGAGGGCTACTGCTACAGCTTCATCTCCAATTAATGAAGAAAGTAGCTCAGGCCAACTATAGGTGTTTTTAATAATCAAGCTTTCACAAATAACAAATAAACACAATAAACAAAAAAGATGAGATGTTTTCCAATTTGTAACACCAGGGTTTATAGGTATGTCTGGTTATTATCTCTCCATGATCTTCTTGGTCTGCCTTGTGGTTTTTACCTCTCTGTCATCTGACATTCTTTCAATATGCCCCAACCATTTAAACTATTATTCGGGAGATGTGAACCAGCCTCATTGCACACGGTTATAAATCATAAGTACTCTGCCACCAGTACGGACGACTGAAAAGAAAGTGTCCGCCTGTGTCGCCATCCGTAGCTTCAGAAACATCCTCGATTTACCCCTGAATGTTAACTCTGGTACCCGTTACCTAGAGGCCTCAAACTGCCTGGTTTCAAACACCGGCTGTGGGCTGCAGAGAGTCACAGCTGGAGTCTCCTATGGTTGGAGTGACGGATTTGTTCAACTTGGGGATGAATGGCAGGCACCTTTGCTGTTACAACTAGTAGCCTTACAATGGAAACTGTAGCTGTGACAAGGACTTTAGCATGGCTTGGTACTCAAATGTTCCCACACGTATGCATTCTTAGTGACTCGATGAATATGCTTAAAATATCCAAGCTGAATTTATCAGGCAATATGGATTGAAACAACACTAAGCACTTCACGAATATCTGCCCTAACCTTCATCTTTATACCAGGTGTTCAAGGGAACGAGTGTACAGACTATCTTGCTGACACTGCTGTTGCTATGGCTGGTCCAGTACTGGACAGAAGTGATGTTATCAATGCCATGCGCTGCACTTACCGTACCGAGGAGCACGCCAAAGGACATGACTCCATATCTCTGTCTAGACTGATGGACATAGGGGTGCAGCCTGGAGCTGCAAGAAATGAACATTTCACTAAGGGGACAAGGCGTTTCATTAACCAACTCAGAACAGGCGTCATCAGTCATTTTACACTTGTGAAGCTTTTGAGAAGGAGATCGGAGCACCTATGGATCTGTCCGGAGTGCTGTGCTGATAATCCTTTCTAGTTAGTTAGTTAGTTGGGTTATCATCATTGCACTCCGGACATGCCCATAGGTGCTCAGATCCTCCCCTCAGTATGAACCCCAACGTCCGATGGCTAATAGTACCAGTTCTATGTTGATCAACAAGTCTTCTGGCGTAGCTGGTGTGCGCCTCGTTTTTTGCTGTGCCGATCTTAATTCCCAAGCCTGCCATTCTGGCGAGTGATGTGGATTCACTGCCACCAAAGTCCTCTATCCTTCCCATTTCTCTGAGGGCATTGATAATATCAGCGTGATCCAAAGGCTGACCGTCGGTAGTGATAGCGGATCCAGCCAACCTGTCAGCTCTTTCATTTCCATCGACGCCTGCGTCTCCCGGAATAAAAATAAAGGTGACGCCACGCACAGTGGACTTCTGCAATGATTCAAGCCATTGTCTTCGCACTGAACCTGCCTGAACCCTCCGGATCAATCCTTTCTAATTACTAATCATTTGTTCAACTTTTTGCAGGTTTCATCTGCACTATTTATCCATGTCTTTCTTGGTCTTCCTCTCGCCTTCCTCCCAGATGTTCTACTATAAAAAGTCTCATATGCAGTCTGTCTGGTTGCATTCTCCTTAGATATCCGAACCATTTCATTCCTTGTATGTCGGTATAATCCAGATATGGTTTTATTCCAACTTTCTAAAGCTGGTATTCGTAACTGTCTCGTATAGTGTTTGTGACCTTGCGGAGACAGCACATTTCATATGTCATATTTTCTGTTCTAGAGCCCTATTTATTGTTCATGTTTGGCACTGATGACATAAAGTAGGGATGAATATACTATTAATCATTTGCTGTTTTGCTGGAAGGGAGACATTTGGGTGTCTGAGCAGTGGGGCTAACTGGTAGGTGGCAGCATTTGCCTTCTGTACTCTGGCTTTTATCTCTCTTTCGATTCTGCCATCCTCTGTAAATATGCTTCCTAGATATTTGAATTCTTGTACTTGTGTGATTGTAGTACTGTTAATATAAACGTCCATGATATTATGTTTCCTGCCTATCCTCATTACCTCTGTTTTCGTGGTGTTTATTCTCATGTCATACTTTCTGCAGGCTTGATATTAGGAAACAAATATGATGTTGTAAATTCTGTTCTTGGTGGTGTATTAGACACTGATCATCTCCAAAAAAAGAAGTTCATTGATTTCTTTAGTGTCTGTATTTGTCTCCTGTGATATTCTATCCATGTAATGAATAGCAATGGTGAGAGGACGCATCCCTGTCTGACACCTGATGAGATGGAAATGTTCTCACTGTGCACTGACTAGCTTGGTCAAGAGCCATGATGTTACCCAACAGTTGATCTTGAATACCATAATCTTCCAGAATTTTCAGTAGTATGCATCTGTTGACTCGATCGAATGCTCGATCTCTTGATCTATAAATATAAGATGTTGACTTCTATCATATTCACTAGATTGCTCGCATACCTGCCTTAAAGAAAATATTGCATCTGCTCTGTTATTTGCTGTAAAATAAATATGATCCCTTTTTGATCTGTTTTGTCGAAAACACGCTTGGTAATCACCAAGTATATCTTCAACATATGGTTTTAGCCTGTTTAGCAGTACCACCGATAGTATCTTAACAATATTGTATTTCCTCTATAGTTTTCACATTTATACTTGTCTCCTTTCCTTAAAAATGGGTATTAATGATGACTCTTTCCACTCACTGTGTATTTTCTCCATCTTCCAAACTAATTTTATTAATTCATATACCTTTAAGTGTAATGCATGACCACTTTCTCTTATAAGTTCAGCAGCAATTCCATCTGTTCCAGTTGCTTTATTGTTTTTAAGCGGTGTTTTGACATACATAAAGCCAGGTTACGACCGGTACTGTTAGTATTGGAACTCTGCGCTGGCTGTTAAAGATAAAGACGGAGCACACTTGGGAACGACCTGAGTGCTTTGATGTCAGTTCTTGACTCAACTCAACTCAAGACCTTATCTTCAAACTCAAGACAGATGAGTGAAAAAGCCCTTAAATATAAGAATGAGATGCACCTATGTTTTTTTTTTTTCATTTAGAAAAGGCTTTGATAAGGTACCCAGGAACAAGCTCTTGGCAGGTAAAAACATCCCAGCACCCCTGATCAGTGCAATACAAAGTTTCTACAAAAGCTGCAAAAATTAAGAACGGCAGACCAAAAGTCAGAAGAATTTAAGGCCACTAGAGGTGTTAGACAAGGTTATATTCTCTCACCTTACCTCTTCATTCTTATGATGGATGATGTCAACAAGACCTGTAAGGAGAAGACAAAGAAGTACTCTGAAGGATACTGGAAGAAAAGAAAAAAAAAACCTCTAGATCATAATGGGACAGTAGTATGCATCAGATCCGGTCAACCAGTTCAAATACCTTAGAGTTGTAATAGACCAAAATTTCATTGTTGCTTCTTGCTCTCCATTCACCGCTTCTTTGATTGGTCCAAAGATTCGTCATGGGACTCGGTTTTCAAAAACCTGTAATAAGGCTTCATGTCTTTAAGCGCTGTGCTTCAAATTTTAGAACCATATAACACAACTGGTCTTATTAACGTTTAAAGATGCATATGGAAAACAAATAAATGGACAATAATTATATGTGTAAAGGAAATATGACAGACACGTCTGAGAAATTTGATACTACTGTCTACTCCTGATAGTGCATAAGGCACTCGATTGCCTGTCCTTAGGATAGGCAGGATTACTTTATTTAATCATAGCAAGTTTTCGTTTCTGACAGGAGTTAGATGTTGCATGTTCCTCCATATGTAGAATATGTAGTTCCATCGACTAGCTACTGAGTTGCATGCATGGCACAACACTGAGCTGCAGATTTCATTTGAAATGCTTTTTTTTTTGACTACGCCAGCATACTTTGTCTGGTGAATTGCCAATTAAGAAAATGGCAAGTAGTCTGTTGCCAGAGGACTGGTGGTGCCTTATGTGAATAATTGTGTGTGCAATTACTGATCTATTATTGTAACAGCTATTTCCATTGACAATGAACTGCATTTCTAGTGCCATAATGTTTGTGTTACCACTTCTGACAGATACCTTATGCATTTTATGGGTTTGTTTAGAACTGGCTTTGCTGAGTTTTAAGTTTGTCACAAGATACTGTAATTTACATTCTCTGGGGTTGTTCGCTGGAACAGGAATGGAGCAACCATGGGGTGAGTCATTTGTTATAAAGCTGGTTCTGCAGTTACTACCAGCAACACACATTCTCTTTGGGTGGGAGAAAACATATACTTGTACATGAAGGTTTTCTATCTCCTACCCACTATTGAGTTGATTTGCAACATCCTGAAGAGAATAGGTAACTAACCCTACACATGACGCCTCACCTTGCCTAATTTGTTTGCGTTGGAAACTGTTTGATCAGTCCTGGAATGTTTTATGATTTTTCTTGTTACGCTAGTAGTAACTGTGACAAGTATTAAGAAGTATAATGCCTTTAATATAATATATTTAGGCATTGGATGAAAATTGATTAATTCTGCCGTCAATATCCAACTGCGCAAAGCTCCCTGGATGCAATGATACCATATCTGTAGAATTCGACTGCATATTAGGTATGGACTTTTTGTGACTGTTATCCTGAAATTATAATGCAAGAATTCTTGTTAAATAAAAGTGGTAGCGAATGCGCTGAAAAGAAACAAACTCTAGTTTATACATATAGATCTTGAAGTTTACACGTTTCAAGACTGATTGTACATACCATTATAAATAGAAAAGCGTAGCTGTCTCCACTGTCTTCAAATTTCCCAACTTCCTATCATTTTAATCAAACTGTTCTCTATTTGGGTTCCAAGGTCACCTTGCTGTTGGGGTGGGGGCTGGGAATGGGAGGGGGGTGTGCGGGATTTAGCAGAACAAGAATATATCTACTGCCGACCATAACGACGAAGCCGTTAGAGTCATCTAGTTGTAGGTTTTCTTCAAAGTCCGAGTGCATCTGTTTGAGAGGCAAGGAACCAACAGTCTGCATAGCAAAACAAAGCCATATTTATAAAATGGACGTGCACGCAAAACTCGAGTTCTAGAACAAGATCACAGTTCAGAGGTGGAGGAACAGCCAGAACTTTCCACCAGAGTTTACACAAAGTAAGCACGAAGAAGAAGAAGAACACAATTTTTTTTTTTTTAACTTCTAAAAATTACAGTTAATATAAACCAGTACTGGTCAGTAATAAACTATTATTCATAGTATATAATTCTGTATGCATGCATTGATGTGTGTATGCATGGATGTGAGTATGCATGGATGTTTGTATGCATGAATGTTTGTATGCATGGATGTGAGTATGCATGGATGTGTGTATGCATGGATGTTTGTATGCATGGATGTGAGTATGCATGGATGTGTGTATGCATGAATGTTTGTATGCATGGATGTGAGTATGCATGGATGTGTGTATGCATGGATGTGTGTATGCATGGATGTGTGCATGCATGGATGTGTGTATGCATGGATGTGTGTATGCATGGATGTATGCATGCATTAGTGATGGATGTGTGCATGCATGGATGTGTGTATGCATAGATGTGTGTATGCATGGATGTGTATATGCATTAGTGATGAATGTGTGCATGCATGGATGTGAGAATGCATGGATGTGAGTATGCATTGATGTGTGAATGCATGAATGTTTGTATGCATGGATGTGAGTATAAATGGATGTGTGTATGCATGGATGTGTGTATGCATGGATGTGTGCATGCATGGATGTGTGTATGCATGGATGTGTGTATGCATGGATGTGTGCATGCATTAGTGATGGATGTGTGCATGCATGGATGTGTGTATGCATGGATGTGTGTATGCATTAGTGATGAATGTGTGCATGCATGGATGTGTGTATGCATTAGTGATGGATGTGTGCATGCATGGATGTGTGCATGCATGAATGTGTGCATGCATGGATGTGTGCATGCATAGATGTGTGTATGCATGGATGTGTGTATGCATTAGTGATGAATGTGTGCATGCATGGATGTGTGTATGCATGGATGTGTGTATGCATTAGTGATGAATGTGTGCATGCATGGATGTGTGCATGCATTAGTGATGGATGTGTGCATGCGTGGATGTGTGTATACCTTAGTGATGAATGTGTGCATGCATGCATGTGTGTATGCATTAGTGATAAATGTGTGCATGCATGGATGTGTGTATGCATTAGTAATGAATGTGTGCATGCATGGATGTGTGTATGCATTAGTGATGAATGTGTGCATGCATGGATGTGTGCATGCATTAGTGATGGATGTGTGCATGCATGGATGTGTGCATGCATTAGTGATGAATGTGTGCATGCATGCATGTGTGTATGCATTAGTGATAAATGTGTGCATGCATGGATGTGTGTATGCATTAGTAATGAATGTGTGCATGCATGGATGTGTGTATGCATTAGTGATGAATGTGTGCATGCATGAATGTGTGTATGCATTAGTGATGAATGTGTGTATGCATGGATGTGTGTATGCATGGATGTGTGTATGCATGGATGTGTGTATGCATGGATGTGTGTATGCATGGATGTGAGTATGCATAGATGTGAGCATGCATGAATGTGTGCATGCATGAATGTGTGCATGCATGGATGTGTGCATGCATGGATGTGTGTATGCATGGATGTGTGTATGCATGGATGTGTGCATGCATGGATGTGTGCATGCATAGATGTGTGTATGCATGGATGTGTGTATGCATGGATGTGTGTATGCATTAGTGATGAATGTGTGCATGCATGGATGTGTGTATGCATGGATGTTTGTATGCATGGATGTGTGTATGCCTTAGTGATGAATGTGTGCATGCATGCATGTGTGTATGCATTTATGTGTGTATACATTAGTGATGAATGTGTGCATGCATGGATGTGTGTCTGCATGGATGTGTGTATGCCTTAGTGATGAATGTGTGCATGCATGGATGTGTGTATGCATGGATGTGTGCATGCATTGATGTGTGCATGCATAGATGTGTGTATGCATGAATGTGTGTATGCCTTAGTGATGAATGTGTGCATGCATGATGTGTGTATGCATTAGTGGTGGATGTTTGTATGCATGGATGTGTGTATGCATTAGTGGTGGATGTTTGTATGCATGGATGTGTGTATGCATGGATGTGTGTATGCATTAGTGATGAATGTTTGCATGCATGGATGTGTGTATGCATTAGTGGTGGATGTTTGTATGCATGGGTGTGTGTATGCATTAGTGATGAATGTGTGCAGGCATGGATGTGTGTATGCATTAGTGATGAATGTGTGCATGTATGGATGTGTGTATGCCTTAGTAATGGATGTGTGCATGCATGTATGTGTGTATGCATTAGTGGTGGATGTTTGTATGCATGGATGTGTGTATGCCTTAGTGATGAATGTGTGCATGCATGAATGTTTGTATGCATTAGTGGTGGATGTTTGTATGCATGGATGTGTGTATGCCTTAGTGATGAATGTGTGCATGCATGCATGTGTGTATGCATTAGTGATGAATGTGTGCATGTATGGATGTGTGTATGCATTAGTGATGAATGTGTGCATGCATGGATGTGTGTATGCATGGATGTGTGTATGCATGGATGTGTGTGTTTTATGCATAGATGTGTGCATGCATGGATGTGTGTATGCATTAGTGATGAATGTGTGCATGAATGGATGTGTGTATGCATGGATGTTTGTATTCATTAGTGATGAATGTGTGCATGCATGGATGTGTGTATGCATAAGTGGTGGATGTTTGTATGCATGGATGTGTGTATGCATGGATGTGGGTATGCATTAGTGATGAATGTTTGCATGCATGGATGTGTGTATGCATTAGTGGTGGATGTTTGTATGCATGGATGTGTGTATGCATGCATGTGTGTATGCATTAGTGATGAATATGTGCATGCATGGATGTGTGTATGCATTAGTAATGAATGTGTGCATGGATGTGTGTATGCATTAGTGATGAATGTGTGCATGCATGAATGTGTGTATGCATGGATGTGTGCATGCATGGATGTGTGTATGCATTAGTGATGGATGTTTGCATGCATGGATGTGTGTATGCATTAGTAATGAATGTGTGCAGGCATAGATGTGTGTATGCATTAGTGATGAATGTGTGCAGGCATGGATGTGTGTATGCATTAGTGATGAATATTTGCCTGCATGGATGTGTGTATGCATTAGTGATGAATGTTTGCCTGCATGGATGTGTGTATGCATTAGTGATGAATATTTGCCTGCATGGATGTGTGTATGCATTAGTGATGAATGTGTGCATGCATGGATGTGTGTATGCATTAGTGATGAATGTGTGCAGGCATGGATGTGTGTATGCATTAGTGATGAATGTGTGCAGGCATGGATGTGTGTATGCATTAGTGATGAATGTGTGCAGGCATGGATGTGTGTATGCATTAGTGATGAATGTGTGCAGGCATGGATGTGTGTATGCATTAGTGATGAATGTGTGCAGGCATGGATGTGTGTATGCATTAGTGATGAATGTGTGCATGGATGTGTGTATGCATTAGTGATGAATGTGTGCAGGCATGGATGTGTGTATGCATTAGTGATGAATGTGTGCAGGCATGGATGTGTGTATGCATTAGTGATGAATGTGTGCATGCATGGATGTGTGTATGCATTAGTGATGAATGTGTGCAGGCATGGATGTGTGTATGCATTAGTGATGAATATTTGCCTGCATGGATGTGTGTATGCATTAGTGATGAATGTTTGCCTGCATGGATGTGTGTATGCATTAGTGATGAATATTTGCCTGCATGGATGTGTGTATGCATTAGTGATGAATGTGTGCAGGCATGGATGTGTGTATGCATTAGTGATGAATGTGTGCAGGCATGGATGTGTGTATGCATTAGTGATGAATGTGTGCAGGCATGGATGTGTGTATGCATTAGTGATGAATGTGTGCAGGCATGGATGTGTGTATGCATTAGTGATGAATGTGTGCAGGCATGGATGTGTGTATGCATTAGTGATGAATGTGTGCAGGCATGGATGTGTGTATGCATTAGTGATGAATGTGTGCATGCATGGATGTGTGTATGCATTAGTGATGAATGTGTGTATGCATGGATGTGTGTATGCATTAGTGATGAATGTGTGCAGGCATGGATGTGTGTATGCATTAGTGATGAATGTTTGCCTGCATGGATGTGTGTATGCATTAGTGATGAATGTGTGCAGGCATGGATGTGTGTATGCATTAGTGATGAATGTGTGCAGGCATGGATGTGTGTATGCATTAGTGATGAATGTGTGCACGTATGGATGTGTGTATGCATTAGTGATGAATGTGTGCAGGCATGGATGTGTGTATGCATTAGTGATGAATGTGTGCACGTATGGGTGTGTGTATGCATTAGTTATGAATGTGTGCAGGCATGGATGTGTGGATGCATTAGTGATGAATGTGTGCACGTATTGATGTGTGTATGCATTAGTGATGAATGTGTGCAGGCATGGATGTGTGTATGCATTAGTGATGAATGTGTGCAGGCATGGATGTGTGTATGCATTAGTGATGAATGTGTGCAGGCATGGATGTGTGTATGCATTAGTGATGAATGTGTGCAGGCATGGATGTGTGTATGCATTAGTGATGAATGTGTGCAGGCATGGATGTGTGTATGCATTAGTGATGAATGTGTGCATGGATGTGTGTATGCATTAGTGATGAATGTGTGCATGCATGGATGTGTGTATGCATTAGTGATGAATGTTTGCATGCATGGATGTGTGTATGCATTAGTGATGAATGTGTGCAGGCATGGATGTGTGTATGCATTAGTGATGGATGTGTGCATGCATGGATGTGTGTATGCATTAGTAATGAATGTGTGCAGGCATGGATGTGTGTATGCATTAGTGATGAATGTGTGCATGCATGGATGTGTGTATGCATTAGTAATGAATGTGTGCATGCATGGGTGTGTGTATGCATTAGTGATGAATGTTTGCCTGCATGGATGTGTGTATGCATTAGTGATGAATGTGTGCATGCATGGATGTGTGTATGCATTAGTGATGAATGTGTGCAGGCATGGATGTGTGTATGCATTAGTGATGAATGTGTGCAGGCATGGATGTGTGTATGCATTAGTGATGAATGTGTGCATGCATGGATGTGTGTATGCATTAGTGATGAATGTTTGCATGCATGGATGTGTGCATGCATGGATGTGTGTATGCCTTAGTGATGAATGTGTGCATGCATGTATTAAGAATTAGGCATGTAATTAAGCATTCATGCATGTCTAGATGCAAGCATGTATCCATTATGCATGTATGTTTATAGATACATTTGAAGTAATCTTACCTGAAAGGTTGAGCTCCAAAGACAGTCCTCTGGTTGACACTGAACACCCACAGATTTGTACACTGTCAGGCTACCGCCATAGACCGGAGAAACAGGAGCTAATGTTGGCTTTATTCTGCCTGTTATCGTCATCACATGATTCGAATACATCACACTGTCGCCACTCACACCCTTGTATAATGTCCAAAACTGTCATGTTTTAGAAAAATATCAAGAAAGAAAAAAGACAATGAAAGACAGAATGAGCTGATTTTGAATTTTCTGAAATGTTCTAAATGTTGCTAAAATATTAATACCACCAGACTATAGGCAAAAAACTGTGACCTGTGTTTCTATCATAGTCAACAATGTATTTTGTAGAGACTTCGTGAACAAACCCCCCCCCCCCCCCCCCCCACCCCACCTTTACTTTATAATCCAGTCAAAGCCATATCACTGAATGCATTAAAAATAAGAAAACCGGTGGTGGCAAAGTATCTGACTCTTCTGACAAATTTGCAATGATCCGTCTGCCTGGAAATCTGTTGAATGTAACCAAATAGAATACCAAAAGATGTTGTTCTCAGATCATGTTTAGCCTTTTGAAATACTGAAGCTACGAGACGAGGATCTGCATGGCCGTTATGAACGTTAAAATGCGATTTGCAGTTGTAAATTGTAAAAAGCTGGCGAAAAAGCCTACCCAACCTACTTAAAACAAGACCACAACTTGTGACACGAATATTGGAACTCCACGCTGACTGCTACATAAAAAGACGGAGCAGCTGTACGATCGCCTCTAGTACTGTGATAACGATTCTGAGCTTAACTGAAATAAAATAAATGGAGGATGTTTATCATGTGTTATAATTACAAGTTATCATTAAAACTGAAATAATGCAAGTCAGCAAAATTCCAAGCCCGTTACATATCGGGTTGAATGGTACTCGTCTGAAGCAAGTTAAAGGAATTAAATATCAAGGAAGTAAATTCTTGGAGGTCGGAAAAATAAATCAGGAAATAGAAACAAGATGCCATTGAGCCAGTACACTTAAACCGTTACAAAGACACCCAAACATAAGTATGAGCGCCATTAAACAGATTATAAATAGCATATTCATACCAACATGGTGCTACTAGTCCAGACTTGGACATTATCAAAGGCTAATTATTAACACAATTGAAATGAGATGCCTGAGAAAAGCCGCCAACTTAACCATCTACAAAGTAAGAGATGATATTATCAAACGGACTGTAGGAACAACACCATGCAGCAGATTCACTGAGAAACAGAAGATCAAATGATTTGGTCATTTAGTAATAATTCAGGCAGAACAACTACCAACACAGGCGCTACACATGAAAAGATCTTAAGTAAAAGCAAGAGGTCGCCCTAGGAGAACATTGACTGATGACATTAAAGAGCTTCCACACTGACACGAAATAACAACAGCCATTGCTGCCCGTCAAGCAAATAATTGCAAACTGTTCCTCCCCACAATGCCTGACGACAGAAGTGAAAACTGAAGATGATGATAATTACACAGAGACTTTCACAGAGAATGATAACTCATTAAAAAAAAAGCCTACCGGAAATACAGCTGAGCATTCAGAAATTCCTAATGTCGGAAAAGCTGGTCTGGGCAAGGATAGGAAAACAGCTCTTTATGCAGCTGACCCAACGTCCTCTCTATCTTTTTAACTTCCCTCTTAAGCTTCCTTCTCAAAGAGTTTTTGGTCTGCCTGTATTTCTATTCCCCTTTGAGTTCCAATGCAAAGGCATTCTAGTTATACTGTTCTTAGGTTTTCTCAGTGGGTATTCTATCCAATAGCCAACGTCATTTCTTCGCCTATTGGTTCAGTGGAATTTGTTTAATTCTCCTCCAAAGCTCACCATTAGTGGCTGTATCCGTGACCCAGGTGCTCAACATAAGTGGCCGTATCTGTGACTCAGGGGCTCAACATTAGTGGCTGTATCCGTGACCCAGGTGCTCAACATAAGTGGCCGTATCCGTGACTCAGGGGCTCAACATTAGTGGCTGTATCCGTGACCCAGGGGCTCAACATTAGTGGCTGTATCCGTGACCCAGGAGCTCAACATTAGTGGCTGTATCTGTGACCCAGGTGCTCAACATTAGTGGCTGTATCCGTGACCCAGGGGCTCAACATTAGTGGCTGTATCCGTGACCCAGGGGCTTAACATTAGTGACTGTATCCGTGACCCTAGAGCTCAACATAAGTGGCTGTATCCATGACCTAGGGGCTCAACATTAGTGGCTGTATCCGTGACCCAGGAGCTCAACATTAGTGGCTGTATCCGTGACCCTAGAGCTCAACATTAGTGGCTGTATCCGTGACCCTAGAGCTCAACATTAGTGGCTGTATCCGTGACCCTAGAGCTCAACATTAGTGGCTGTATCCATGACCTAGGGGCTCAACATTAGTGGCTGTATCCGTGACCCAGGGGCTCAACATTAGTGGCTGTATCCGTGACCCTAGAGCTCAACATTAGTGGCTGTATCCGTGACCCTAGAGCTCAACATTAGTGGCTGTATCCATGACCTAGGGGCTCAACATTAGTGGCTGTATCCGTGACCCAGGGGCTCAACATTAGTGGCTGTATCCGTGACCCTAGAGCTCAACATTAGTGGCTGTATCCGTGACCCTAGAGCTCAACATTAGTGGCTGTATCCATGACCTAGGGGCTCAACATTAGTGGCTGTATCCGTGACCCAGAAGCTCAACATTAGTGGCTGTATCCGTGACCCAGGAGCTCAACATTAGTGGCTGTATCCGTGACCCAGGAGCTCAACATTAGTGGCAATATCCGTGACCCAGGGGCTCAACATTAGTGGCTATATCCGTGACCCAGGGGCTCAACATTAGTGGCTGTATCCGTGACCCAGGGGCTCAACATTAGTGGCTGTATCCGTGACCCAGGGGCTCAACATTAGTGGCTGTATCCGTGACCCAGGGGCTCAACATTAGTGGCTGTATCCGTGACCCAGGGGAAGAAATATATTCTCGACAAGGCGGTGCTGTATCATACCGTTTAATTCGCTCGAGCGCAGGCCCCCGGTAATGGGTTTGTAATTTAATTAGGTAATCTGAAAAAAGATTCAGTTAAAAAACAAAAACAACGGATGACAATGTAAGGTCACGACTGCCCTTGTCTACACCAAATCAGGTATCTAAAGAGGAAGAAAGAAGAAGAAGATGGAGGAGCATATGGCTTATGAAGGACATGAGTGATAATGACTTCAGGAAGATGACTATCAGTGCATCAGAACAGCAACAATACCCCAGGTTTGGGTGCACACATATTGAATCCCATTTCTTCTTCTTCTTCTTCTTCGCGTTCACCGGCTGTAAACTCTGTAAAGTTCTGTTTGTTCGTCCATTTCTGGACTGCAGTCCCCCTATTCCAGAACTTGAGTGTTGCATGTGCATCCGTTTGTCAGATCTGACTAATTTGTATGCAGACTGTTGGTTCCTTGCCTCTCAGGCAGATGCACTCCGACTTCGAAGGAAGCTCCTAATAAGTCGACTTATTAGGTATGCAGTGGGTCAATTCTTGTTTTCCTAAAATAGGGGCCCGGAACCCACACGGGGATAATCCAATTTCAAAAACCGGGGAAATATCCAAGAAGACTCAAGTCCGGAAGTGGACAAACAACCAAAACTTTCGGAGATTACAACCGGGAAACAAACAGTTGGAGTCACCACCTGAAAAGAAAAAGTCAAAGGGTACTATTGCAGATCGGCGTTTGTGGCTTAGGCTTTGCAAACGCGCTTCGTAATGCCGAGGTGCCTGGTTCGATCTCAGCTGGGGACGATTTTTCTTGCATTGGTTTCGACAGTGGTACCAATAGCTGACTGATCAGGGCAATGACAAACTACTGAACGTAAAATTTGCCTAGAAAACCACAGTTACGAAAGAAATTCTTGGGTTCCTTCTTGAACGTCATGTAAAGGATAGGCTACCAATTTAACTATCTGCAGCAATGAACCTCAAGAGCTTGGTGTGCGGGAGAAGGCAAAGATAATGATGTTCCTACATATAGACAGAGGTGCAACATACAGCTCAAGATCTACAGATAAAACAGCTGTTCTATGGTGATTTCTGGTAAATGGGATTGTTAGAATCAGTGCCATAAGTCTAAAAATTAACCATAAATATATAAAAAGAGAAACCAAGCTTACACTGGTATCACTTTTGATTTAAAACCTTTTCAGGGACCACCAAGATGCATTTATAGTGAGGTGCCAAAATAGACATAATCCACTCAAGATTAGGCAGCAGTGAAATGGAACAAAGAATTCTGCTTACAAAATATAAGCACTTAGTTGATCGTCTCGGTGATAGATAATGCTCACCCTATACATGAGTCCGCTAATGCAACACAGACACATAAACAATGGAGACACGCGGGTGATTCTAGGATGTACAAGAGATACCCTATAGTGTGTGTACGCCATATTTCCTTGAATTGCCGATTATTACCGACAGGCTAATATTGCTGCAGGTGAGTTACATACCTCCGAATATCCGTAGAAAGAAACAGCCTATTCCATCTCAGACAGCGGTAGGATAATGTAGACTGAACAGAGGAAAGCCTTGGATGGCGCGAGAAGAAAGAATTATCTATGAATGATCTTTAAAAAAAAAAAAAAAAGGCTAGATTTAATCATATAGATCCAGGGTGGTCTTCCCCTCAGAGATGATCGTCGACCAGATCCCCTAGCCACTCTCGCTGCACCATTCTCTGCAGACCATAATCATCTGTTTGTGTCTGCTCACTGTTCACCCAAAGAGCTCTGACTACATCTAGATTGTCAAGCATCAATTTATCACCATGTGCAGGACTAGCAAGTTTGTCTGCCTGTTTGTTTCTCAGCATACTTGCACAACGTGGATAAAATACCTAAAGGATGCCATTTACGCAGGAACTCTGAAGCGATGCTTGCCACTCTGCAGAGAACTTACCTTTTGCCACCCCTTTCAACATGCTTTGTGAGTAAATTATAATCACAAAATGTGTGTGCAGCCCGTTCTCTAAACAGCGGAAGGTTACTGTAACTGCCTCCATCTCAATTCTTAAACTAGACCGTTTGGTATCACATGCCAGGCATGTCATAAGCGACGTCTATTCACTTTTGCTATGAATCCCATGGACTTCTTCTGCCTCTCAACACAGAGTCAGCCGTATAAATGTATAGATAATCAAATCATCTAGGAGGGAGTTGCCCTAATTAAGTTGTTAGAACTTCCGATTTTGCATTGCCTGCTAGCCAGTCTCTGCACTGCCAAGCTAAATGTGATAGGAATCCTACAGAAATGGGATTGTTGTTCGGACGCTTTCATGCACTTCTCTCCTCGCTCAGTATTATCAAGCCTGCGTATTTATAATTTTTTTTTTTTTTTAAGGTGATGCTTGCAAAACAATTGAAACATCTAGAACAAACTAAAATAAAATGTTTTTAACTGTTGTCAAGCATCGTAATGAAAATAGTAATTTACAAACACTAACATTTTATTGCGTACTGACATTCACATCACTGAGGCAAAATTACCTTAGGGGTGAAAATAAGTGCCATTGTTATCGTGACAAATACTTGCTGCTGGGCCATCATCAAAATGTACACTATATCTGGACCCGCTGACAAACCCACAAGGCGACTATATCATGAACAATAAATCATTTCAGAAAAGAGAAACACACATTTTGTAAGTTAGGATGGAGAGGAAGTAGTAGTAGTCGTAGTAGTAGTCGTAGTAGTAGTAGTAGTAGTAGTAGTAGTAGTAGTAGTAGTAGTAGTAGTAGTAGTAGTAGTAGTAGTAGTAGTAGTAGTAGTAGTAGTAGAAGTAGTAGTAGTAGTAGTAGTCGTAGTAGTAGTAGTAGTAGTAGTAGTAGTAGTAGTAGTAGTAGTAGTAGTAGTAGTAGTAGTCGTAGTAGTAGTAGTAGAAGTAGTAGTAGAGGTAGTAGTAGAAGAAGAAGAAGAAGAAGAAGAAGAAGAAGAAGAAGAAGAAGAAGAAGAAGAAGAAGAAGAAGAAGAAGAAGAAGAAGAAGAAGAAGAAGAAGAAGAAGAAGAAGAAGAAGAAGAAGAAGAAGAAGAAGAAAGAAGAAGAAGAAGAAGAGAAGAAAGAAGAAGAAGAAGAAAAAAGAAGAAGAAGGAAGAAGAAGAAGAAGAAGAAGAAGAAGAAGAAGAAGAAGAAGAAGAAGAAGAAGAAGAAGAAGAAGAAGAAGAAGAAGAAGAAGAAAAAGAAGAAAAAGAAGAAGAAGAAGAAGAAGAAAAAGAAGAAGAAGAAGAGGTTGAGAAGCCAAAGAGGTTGAGAATCAAATGGAAATTTTTAAATATAACAGTAATTAAATGGTGTATGAATTCATATCCGACATCACTTCACTCGAGATTTCCCATACCTCCTGCGTCCTTTTCCTTAGTAGCCAAAGAAGGTTTCCCAACTGATATACCAGTTGCAATCTGACTAAACGCTCACCTGTTGTTTCCTGTGCGAGTGAAAAATCGTGCAGATGCTCTGCACACTCCCACCTAAATCATTCTTCCCCAGATATGGATGGATGCGTTGTCTGTTCTGCTGCACTGTTATGTTATCACAGAGATGCTTCAGCGCGCCCTCGTTGCTGTTCGTGCAAGATGTGGGGAAAACCCACACAACGCAGGGGTGAACTTGGTAAAAAGATTTCTTGCGTATTTCTGACTGAAGTAGTAGGGTACGATTCACAAAGAAAAATACCATTCTCTTAAATCTAACACAGGGGAAGAGATATCTATACCTGTCGCATAGAACCGGAACATGGATTTGTTCCATGTCTATGTTGAGTTTCTTGGCACTTATTGATTCGGTAATAGGACACTGACAATCATCATCAGGTGCCTTACTGACTGGCGTGGGCAGTCATGCCTCTCCACAATCTGCCATCTCCTGCAGCATGTATCAGTTCGTGTGCTGATATGTCTATTTGGGATTCCTTTGAAGATTTTAGACTTGTGTTCTTAAGTTTTACGTGTTAAAAAAAAACATAAGGTTTTAATCCGAGTTTGTCATCTGCACTAGGGTACAATAATGCTGTTTGTATATATGTTTCCAATCATAATATAATTATTTTGGTTTCTGTTTTTATCTCCAGGCTATTTCTGCGTATACAGTTTCTTAGATGAATGTTGAAAGAATGTATTACAAGTAATGAGCTGGTTCTGCTCACGAAACTGTATCAGCTAAACGCCCGACATTACTAATTGCACATTACTAATTAGGCCTTTTTTTTTTACAGCATGCTTGTAAGAGGTAGTGAGTGGGTTTATTACCTTATCTAGACACTTCTTCCAGCGTTGCTACACAATATCTACAACAAGCTGTACTGTAACCAAAAACATCGGTTGTAACACTCAGAAAAAACACTTACGTCAGCATGATGACGAAACTGCCCAAGATAATTGCATTGTAGGTAGCCCATGTAATAAACTTGCTCTCGTTAAAATGAGCAGGGGCCTTTCTGACGGTGAAGCAGAGGTACACTCCGGCCAGTAGCAGTAGTGCTTCCACTGATGATAAAGATCAACTATGACAATAATGTACGCAGTTTTGGTTTCAAATAGTGAATGTGTCAGACGTTCACACATACACACGTATACATACACATGCGTATGCACGTACACGCGCGCGCACACACACGTGTTCACCATTAGTAATTGATGTTGTTCTTAAATTGTGATTACATGAATGTTCCTGAAATGACAACTGTTACAATTTCAGTCGGCATCGTCATCATCCAGATGAATTGAATGATCTGTGGAATATAGGCTACAGCCGCATGTCGTATTTTATCAGAAAATATGTGTATATAATTATTTTACGCAATCTTAGAATAATAAGAGCAGTATGACACCTCAACATCTGCTGAGAGAAAAAGAGGGACAGACAGACAAACAGACAGAAAAAGAGAGAAGAAGACGGAGAAAGAAACAGAGAAAAAGTGTGAGACAGACAGACAACCAGACGACACACGGGAACGATGGGTTGGTTACTCACAGCTATACATGACATATGTCCACCAAGACATGCTACAAGTGAAAAACTTCAGATTTGAAGATGTTTTTTCTGTAACGACTACTGGAGGATCTATGCCTGTCCATATGGCCAGGTAGATGATCACACATACTACCAGCGGCAGCATGCGTTGTAGCAGTGCTTTGTCTGGCAAGTTAACACGTTTTCTGGCTCCTCCAGATCTGAAGATCTCGGAAATTCTGAAAGCAATCAATATAATGACAGTTTTTTTTTTTTTAAACAGAGCAGTATTTATGAACTAGTTTACTTTAAATATTAGGAACAAATTCAAAATTGTATTTGATATACATCAGAATTATAAATGACCATGAAATATGTATGAAATGCTAAATATGTACAATATGTGATTAGAAAGCTCAACAGAGAGGATGGCAATCTTGTCTGTGTCCCATAGGCTTGTGAAACACACTGTCCTGCCACTGCATTAGATTTTTTCGATATGGATGGTTAATCAGTGTGCAGTATCCACATGGATGGTTAATCAGTATGCAGTATCCACATGGATGGTTAATCAGTGTGCAGTATCCAAATGGATAGTTAATCAGTGTGCAGTATACACATGGATGGTTAATCAGTGTGCAGTATTCACATTGATGATTATTCAGTGTGCAGTATCCACATGGATGGTTAATCAGTGTGCAGTATCCCCATGGATGGTTATTCAGTGTGCGGTATCCACAAGAATAGGTAACCAATGTGCAGTATTCATTGAACAGTCAATGCACAGTTAGAACAGAGACAGGAATGTCAGAAAAGTTCTACATTTGATCTGGAGTGAGACAGGGGTGAGTTCTATCACGACAACTGTTCATGACATACGTCGACCAAATTGGCAAATCAGCTAACATCAGCGAGGGGGACAACATCGGAGAATTACTTAATGAATTGCTTTTCGCCGATGACCAGACAATCATACCACCGACAGCAGTACAGCTACAAGAGCGTATCGATAGACTCCACTCAGAATGCGATAACTATGATATGAAGATCAACGTAGACAAAACAGAAGTGGCGAAATTCTCCAGAAAAAGAAGAACCAGCAATATCTAAACTGATGAACACCAGTTAAAGCAGGCGAAGGATTTTATATCTGGGGATAATTCTTTTTTGTTTGTTTCAAAAGACGGAACAATAAAAACGAATTAAAGAAATCCAACAAAGATGCAATAAAGCCAATCAAGTTTTAGCCCAAATGGCACCAGTTTGAAATGCAAGCATGTGAATATGAACACTAAAAGAACACTGTTTAACACAATATTCTTACTAACGCTCTGCTATCAATGTCAAACATAGACACTATCTTCAGACGACAGAAATGAAATGTTTACGTACTAAGCTATATATAGTGTACGAACGATGACATCAGGAGGAGAATCGACACAAAATCAGTTTTGAACTTTATATGTAGAAACATAAAGAAGCATAAAGAGGGGCGTACGACAAGGATGTGTACTTTCACCTGATTTGTTTTCAATATACAGTGAATATTTAAGACAAGTACAGAAATTTAAGTATCTGGGCACATGGATAACATCAGATGGAAGATGCATAACTGAAATAAGAAACAGAATTGGACAGGCAAAAACTGCATTTTATAAAATGAAAAACATCTTGTGCAATATATCCTTGTCATTGAGAGTTAGAAAAAGAATTCTTGCTTGCTACATACATCCAGTTTTAACATATGGATGTGAATCCTGGACAATCGGTAGGCAGGCCAAACAATTTTTAGAGGCCTCAGAGATGTGGTTTTACAGAAGAATGCTTAGAATACCTTGGACAGCCAAAAAGAGCAACCAAGAGGTTTTAAAAGAGGCGGGAGACCGAAGACAACTTATCACTGACATCAGAAGGAGGAGACAGGTCATCATTTTCGGCCATGTTATGAGAAGAGGGAAAATAGAACATGTTGTGACCACTGGAAAGATCTGTGGAAGGAGGGATAGAGGAAGACAACGAGAGAAGATGCTTGACAGTCTTGTTGCATGGCATGGAGGTGTGTCGGCACACGAACTGATACATGCTGCAGGAGATCGCGGATTATGGAGAGGCATGATCGCCCACGCCAGTCGGCAAGGCACCTGATGATGATGATGATGTAGAAACGAATCAAATAGTTTGGCCATGTAACAAAACTGGCAGCGGACAGGGCACCACAGGAAGCAATTTTATACATATACAACGGTAACAGACCTAGAGGTCGACCACGCAGAACATGGACCGCAGAAATATCAAAGAAACTAAAAAGTACTATATATGAAGCGAACAGAATGGCCCGTTCTAGACATCTTCCCCTCCTCTGATTCCGCGATGTATTCCAGGAGTAGAGAAAAGAAGAAGAAATAGTATCTACGGGGATGGTTAATCAGTATGCAGTCTCCGCTTGGCTTCCTATTACTCCATCGAAGCTCAAAAGTCTAACCATATTAGATACTTTTACAGGGTTAAGATTAACGAGGGGAAAAATCAGGGTGTGGGTGGCGAGTTTATGCAATTATTCAGATACATATCTCATACAGAAGGTGCACAGCCGAGTGTGTCACCGGCATGTTCCCAACATAGAAGAATCCCAAGGCTGTAAGCCACAATGATTTTAAAAAAATCTTGTTCATTGCAGATAATCTTTCATAGATTTCACAAAGACAACGTTTACACAGTGCACGTAGCACCTAGCACAGTGCAGGATACAAATACGAATGTACCACACGGGTACTTATTACATTAGTTCATTTGTGTCTGTCTGTCTGTCTGTCTGTCTGTCTGTCTGTCTGTCTGTCTGTCTGTCTGTCTGTCTGTCTGTCTGTCTGTCTGTCTGTCTGTCTGTCTGTCTGTCTGTCTGTCTGTCTGTCTGTCTGTCTGTCTGTCTGTCTGTCTGTCTGTCTGTCTGTCTGTCTGTCTGTCTGTCTGTCTGTCTGTCTGGCTGGCTGGCTGGCTGGCTGGCTGGCTGGCTGGCTGGCTGGCTGGCTGTCTGTCTGTCTGTCTGTCTGTCTGTCTGTCTGTCTGTCTGTCTGTCTGTCTGTCTGTCTGTCTGTCTGTCTGTCTGTCTGTCTGTCTGTCTGTCTGTCTGTCTGTCTGTCTGTCTGTCTGTCTGTCTGTCTGTCTGTCTGTCTGTCTGTATGTATGTTTGTATGTATGTATGTATGTATGTATGTGTGTGTATATATGTGTGTGGGTGTGTGTGTGTGTTTGCGTGAATATATTCTTTAATCTGTCACAATCTTGGCAATTTATTTACAGCCGCATCAGAGCAGTTGTTAATTGACTGTCACCTAAAAAAAAAATTACTCATAAAAATGAAATATCGTCTAAAATGTACAACCAGTAAAATATGTAAGACATAAACCATCCCAGTAAAATATATCAGACACAAACCATCCCAGTAAAATATATCAGACATAAACCATCCCAGTAAACTGTGTCAGACATAAACCATCCCAGTAAAATATGTCAGACATAAACCATCCCAGTAAAATATGTCAGACATAAACCACCCCAGTAAAATATGTCAGACATAAACCATCCCAGTAAAATATGTCAGACATAAACCATCCCAGTAAAATATGTCAGACATAAACCACCCCAGTAAAATATGTCAAACATAAACCATCCCAGTAAAATATGTCAGGTATAAACCACCCCAGTAAAATATGTCAGACATAAACCACCCCAGTAAAATATGTCAGATATAAACCACCCCAGTAAAATATGTCAGACATAAACCAAGTAAAATATGTCATACACAAACCATCCCAGTAAAATATGTCAGACACAAACCATCCCAGTAAAATATGTCAGATATAAACCATCCCAGTAAAATATGTCAGATATAAACCACCCCAGTAAAATATGTCAGACATAAACCACCCCAGTAAAATATGTCAGATATAAACCACCCCAGTAAAATATGTCAGACATAAACCAAGTAAAATATGTCATACACAAACCATCCTAGTAAAATATGTCAGACACAAACCATCCCAGTAAAATATGTCAGACACAAACCATCCCATTAAAATATGTCAGAAATAAACCACCCCAGGAAAATACATAAACCACCCCAGTAAAATATGTCAGACACAAACCATTCCAGTAAAATATGTCAGAAATAAACCACCCCAGGAAAATACATAAACCACCCCAGTAAAATATGTCAGACACAAACCATCCCAGTAAAATATGTCAGAAATAAACCACCCCAGGAAAATACATAAACCACCCCAGTAAAATATGTCAGACATAAACTACCCCAGTAAAATATGTCAGACATAAACTACCCCAGTAAAATATGTCAGAAATAAACCACATCATGAAAATACATAAAGCATCCCAGTAAAAGAGACAAAGGAACTGAACTGTCAACTGACCTCCAAGTCTTGATTAAGAGTGCTCCGTACATGACAGTAAACCCCACATGAAAGGGCCAGATCTGTAGTGTACATGTCAAACTTGTGGCTTCACCAAACATAACTAACACCTTTCAGAATACAGGTACATGTGTTTTAGCATCAACTGAGGACACGCATTCATTTGTATTAATACAGTTACCTTATGGATCAAGTTTTTAACATTTGGGCTTGACCGTGTTAAAATCTCAACATTCCTTTTATAATATTCATAACTTCTACTATTTAAAGAATTCCTAAAATAGAAAGTTTGCGGTTTGATAAATCGTTTATAATTAAAAAGTGACTAATAATTAGAAAGGCATCTCCACAACTTAGCATCTCTAACAGAATTTATCAGTTTGTGTGAGGATACCCCTCCAAACTTTTTAAACAAGTGTATAGAATCTTCTCGCGTTATCTTTATCTCTCTTGTCACAAATCTTTCTAGCTGTCACAACAAGTTCCAATTTTTAACCCCCTCCCCTTTTTTACCCCCCCCCCCCCCCCAACAAAAGAGAAAAAAAGGTAATATTGTTTCGTTCTGATGCTTGTAATAAGTTGTCTTCGTGTCATCGCCTCATTCAAAACGCAAATCGTGCGCACTTTGACCTCAGTGAATTTTAAACAATCTTCTGTAAAACCACATCTCTTGAGCCTGAAGAATTATTTTGTTTTCTTCTAATTATCCAGTAATCACGTCCATTTCTTCACACGAGTTGCATTTTTGGGCTCTTGTGGGTTTTCTAGGCTAATTTACGTCCAGTAGTTTGCCACTGTACCTCAACCAACGGTCGGCTTCTCAATATCACGTCGAAACCAACTCAAGTCGAAAGGCCCGTAGCTGGGATCGAACCCAGCAGCC
>CAJHNH020005379.1:395685-471072 GCA_905116865.2 Candidula unifasciata
TAAGAATGAGACGGACAGAAGCCTTTTTAGACGCCTTTGATAGAAGGTATGCAGCAGAACTACAACCTCTGCTTTTGTGCAGCCTCCGTGGTGGACCCAAGAAGTAGAACAGGAATGGGAGGCAAAGCGAGCAACAGTTAAACAATTACATAAATAGCGAAAGACACCTCACGTGTTACAAGAGGATGTAGAGAAAGTAGAAAAAGTTTGAAAGGAAAAGAAGAAGAGTTTAAGCGTTGTGAAGTAGATGCAAAAAAAAGAAAAAGAAAAAAAAAAAGAAGCTAAATGAAACAATTTATGAACGAAAATGGAGAAAGTAGGGGGGGGGGGGGTGGATAAATCGCTGGGTAGGTTTTGGAAACTGCACAGATACAAAGATACAAAGGAAGAATCGGCCTATCACAACAGGGTTTAAATACACTGATAAAGGTATGCCAATGACAACAACAAAAAAAAGAGAAAGGGAAAGTATTTTGAAGCCTAAACCGATCATAATAATATGGAGCTTAGAAATTCAGTTAGAGATAATCTGTCTAATACTATAAATGATGATTATTTTCAGGATATCATTAGGGTGGAGGATGTCAAATAGGTATTGCAAAGAGAAAAAGACACTGCGCTGGGGCCAGACAGAGTGAGGTATGCCCATGTAAAGAGCATGAGTGATGAAGACTTGAGGTAGATGACATTTCACTTTAACAAGAGCGTCAGAACAGCGTCAGGACCCTAGGATTTGGTAAACAGCTACCTGATCCCCCTTCCAAAACCAGGCAAAGATCATTCCAGACTCTGCTGTTTCAGGATTATCACCCTACCAAATACTTTTGGCAAGGTGCTAGAGAAGATAATTGCTGTTAAACTACAAATGTTTTTGGAAAGAGAAGAGCTCCTGCCAGAAAGTTTGGGTAGTTACCGGCTACGGAAAGATACATATCTGCACTCATGGAGAAGTGGGTTTGTCCCTGGCTTGTGAACTAGACAGCAGCTGTCCTGCATTCACGTATGGTTGCCCTTCGCCTGGGTACATGGACCTCAGAACCATGTAAAATCACCCCGTGACTACCCCGGGGTTCTGCAATTTCACCAGTGCTCTTCAATGTGTATGCAAGCAAGATCGCAGAACTTGAAGCACCAGGTGTTGGAAGGATACTGACATTTGATGAGGATGTTCTTGCATATAGACAAGGGAATGATAGACAATGGATAGCCCAAGAGCTGTATGCAATTGTAGTCAAACTGACTGATTGATGTGCAAAAATGGGAGCTGTCATCAACTCACAAAAGGCGGCTGTTTTGTGGTGCTCTCTGGACAATAAAATTGTTGGAGCTGATGTTACAAGCCTCAAAGTTAATAACGTTAACACTAAAAGAGAAAACAAACTGAGGTACCTGGGTATCACTTTAAATATAAAAGCCTGTCCTATAGGGATCACATGGAGGTAGTTGTTGTAAAATGCAGAGCGTGGTGAGAACAGTGAAAACAGGCATACTTTTTTTGCAGAATGGCAGGCATCACTTCAGAGTTCCCGAGCAGTTAGCATCCTTTGGATATTTTCTCCAGGTCATGCAGGTGTGTTGGGAAATGAGTAGGCAAATAGACTGCACCACTTGGTGATGAATTAATATATGACACGTTAGATATTATTGGGGCTTTTTGGGAGCGAGTAAACAGTGCGAAGGCAGATAGATCATTACGGTCTAAAGAGAATGGCGCTGCGATGAGTTGTCAGGGAATCTGGCCAATGCTCAACACTCAGGGAAAGGATGAGACTAATATACAATCAGACTGTTTCTTGTACCATCGGAATTGGAACTCTTCGCTTGCTGCTGAAGCTGGGGACTGAGCACTTATGGGAGTGTCCTGAGTGCTGTGATGATATCGATGCTTAATTCAACATTTATGTACAAAATAAATTTAAGCTAATTTACAAAAGGTTAGACAATGTCAAGCTAGATAGGTTTTCAGAACTGGTTACCACTTTAATTTTGCTAGCCATGGAGATGGAGGGAGCTTGCGAGACACACACACACACAGAGAGAGAGAGAGAGAGAGAGAGAGAGAGAGAGAGAGAGAGAGAGAGAGAGAGAGAGAGAGAGGGAGGGACACAGAGAGAGAGAGAGAGACAGACAGACAGACAGACAGACAGACAGAGAGAGCATTGGTTGACTGTTTATAGTTTTACTAATCAGTTGTAGCGTACCGTAATTAGTTTTTCACATGAATGGTCGGTTGTCTAGGTGCAAGTGTGGTGGTAGTGGTCATTGTTCCTCTCCAGAATAGTTTTTCGTAGGATTAACATATCCATGAAGAGACTACCTGAGCCTTACATATCTGGATCCTATGGTGCATGGTCGGAGAATCAAAAGGTACTCATAGTATCTCTCATGCAGCACAAAGCAACGTTCATGGCTTCATTTTGCACATGTTCGAAAATGTCGACCTGTGTGTGGCTAACAGTAAGGATGGTTAAAGTATACATGGGGGGTGAAAGAGCCTGTCAGAAGCAGAAGCAGTCTGCTATTTGCTGGTCGCTGCTATGGTCCCCAGTTCTGATATACCTTTGAGAGTTCTTGTGATACCATGGTCGCATGTTCCTTGAAGTCCAGACAATGATCAAACCTCACGCAGGCATTTCATAATGTGAGTTCTGGTCAAAGCTTCGCCCCTCATTTTATCAGGAGCCAAAATACACTTATAGAGGGATTCTTACAAAGACACTCAAATCGACTCTTTCTGCTCTTACAGGCGAATCATTGTGTTGAACTCTTTCCATGCTTTTTAATGTTTTCCTCTGTCGGTTTACGTTTTTTTTTTTTTTAAATTCTAATAATTATCTAAGAGAACAAAAATAAACATACATTGTATTCTTATCAGTGTTGCGTAAGTGAGGGGAAACTGACCCCACTAGGATCGTACACTGAGCGATTAACACCCTGTGACGCAGAGTGCAATGCATCATTACTCGGATGAGAATCCCCCAGGTGAAGTCACAGAAGCCACGTTTAAACGTAAAGTTTTATTAGGAGCTCTGATGGTTACAAAGTAACAGGAAGTCTAGAGAGGCTGGAGCTGCAGTATCAAATAAATGGGACCTATTGCGGGACGGATTTATTACCAATATATCAAAGCTGCCTATCAGTGCTAGCCATAAATGAACATTGGTGATCAAGCCAAAATATTTGCCTAACTTCTTATACCTTAGGTGGTCAAGTAAGAAACATTTGCATGACCTCTTGTTTACCTACCAGCTGCTTTTTATTTCTGGATGTCACAATCGAAATGAGACTACAGCCAAGTATCATAACAGCGATGATAATGATGGTCAACGCCTGAACAGCGGTACTGACATCGTATAGGCATGGGGTTGCGCTTATACATGTTTCACAGCCGCGAGAACATGGCAAACACTGAAACTGAAACAAAGCTCTCAAATAAGTGAAACGTAGGCAAACATTAAAACATCAAAGTTACAACAGTGACTACAAAGCGAGGCACTCAAATGACCAATTAGTTTAAATGTAAAATGTTTACCAAACAAACTTTTTAACGCGTCCATCTTCTGTTCTAAATTCTGTAACATTCTGTCAAATAAATGTAACTATCTTGTTAATGCAACCTCGAATTTCATACTGATATGTTCTAGTCATTTCAACATAATTAAGTAAGTGAGATAGCTAGATAGGTAAGTAGTTGTACCTCACCAGGATAATCACAAGCGATAATCAGCCGGTGACACACAGTGCCACCATGCGGATGAGGATCACCAGTGGAGAGGTCCCAGAAACGCCTTACAGACATTATGGCCTAGGCCATATTTATTCCCCGGTTATTTCCAGGGCCCCCGACAGAAGCCAGGGTGGAGCTTCAAATAACAAAATTTTGCATCCCACATGGTGACGACTCAATGTAAGTGAGATAGGAAGGTGCATGTGACGGCATAAAATCTACCTTTGACTGATTTTACTGCACCCAATTTAAGGATAAATTACAAATGGTTTTCCGCGTTTATTTTAAAAATTACGCAACAAATAATGTATTCATGTCGGCTTGCCGAGGTGAAGAAACACACACACACACACACACAAACACACACACACACACACACACACACACACACACACAAGAACAGATACCTGTGATGCAGATGAACTCGTGTTTGTGTGTTCAAAATATTCTTCTATGTCTCTTCCTCTAAACGCCTTCAGGATGGCTGAAGCATTGGGGAAGTAAAAGCCGTCCTTGCACTCACAAACATAGGCCCCAGCAGTGAATCCTTCATTTAGTGCAACACACTGTTTTAGAAAACATGATATTTATTATTTCAAATTAGCAAACTGAATTATCGTTATTGCAAGTCAGACACATTCATTGTAGCTGAGATCTACCCTGCAGTATTTCTACTAGAATGTGGCTGTTAATTATAGCAGCTGTGTCGGCTCACCAGATTTGTGTATGTTTGCCCCCTTACAAAGCCTTTAACTGTCGCAGTCTCGTACTTGTCACCAGTGCGTTTCATCTTCATCTCTCTCTCTCTTTATATATATATATATATATATATATATATATATATATATATATATATATATATATATATATATATATATATACACACACACACACACACACACACACACAATATTACGAGTTTACGATGAGTTAAAAGTTGAATGAATGGTGAATCCAGAATGGACATCAAAGCACTCGGGACACTCCTATAAGCGCTCCGACCTAATCTTTAGTAGCAAACAAAGAGTTCAAATTCCAATGGCACTGGTAACTGTCTGATTTTATATCCGTCTCGCCCTCCCCCAGGGTGTTGATTGTCAGCAAGATCCCCTGATAGCTCCTCGCAGCGCCATTCTCCTCAGACCGAACTAATCTATCTGTGCCTCCGCACTGTTCACTCGCTCCCAAAATGCCCTCACAACATCTAGCATGTCATACATCAATTCATCACCAAATGGTACAAAACTGGCCAGTCTATCTGCTTGCTCGTTGCCCAATAAACGGGATGTCCTGGAAAAAATATCCTAACTACCAGGGACCTCTGAAGCGATACTAGCCTCTTTTCACAAAGCATGCCTGTAACCACTTTTCTCATAAAGCAAGAATATTACTTGAAAGTGCACGTTCACCACAAGCACAGATCCAATACAATAAAGCATGTGCCAGAGTAAAGATTGTGGTTACTAAGGCTAAACGAGATAAATATGCAGAAACTTGCTCCAACTTAGACCTTAGACAAATTGGAAATAAAGCATGGACTTTAGTTAAAAACCTCTCCGGAGATAGCAGAAGAGGGAACCAAAAAACCAGTGAGGGATGGGAGTGAGACAATCACTGAAGACAAGATGAAAGCAGAACATTTTAATCATTATTTTGCCTCGGTTAACAGAGCAGGTAAGCTGTCAGAGCTCGATTGAACAAAGCTCTCTCAGTTAAAGAAACAAGAGAGAGAGAGAGAGAGAGAGAGAGAGAGAGAGAGAGAGAGAGAGAGAGAGAGAGAGAGAGAGAGAGAGAGAGAGAGAGAGAGAGAGAGAGAGAGAGAGAGAGAGAGAGAGAGAGAGAGCTCCAACAGCCAGCGAATCCTTTTTTTAAGGCGAGTTTAGCATGGACGAATTAGAACAAGCCCTAAAGAAACTAAAACCTAGAAAATCCCCAGACCCAGATAAAATTGAAAACGAAATACTGCTACATCTTGCCCAGTCTGGTAGGGAAGTGGTTCTCAGGCTAATTAATAAAACATTGAGATCAAGCAAACTTCCAAAAGCATGGAGGAATGCATATATCGTCCCCATACTTAAAATCAAAAAGCCTCCAGAGGACCCCAAAAGCTACCGCCCGATATCCTTGACAATATGCTCGGGCAAAGTTGCAGAAAGAATGATAAACAGGCGCTTGTATTGGTTCCTAGAGAGTTCTGGTGTTCTATGCCATGAACAGGCAGGCTTCAGAACCAACAACTCTACAGAAGACCAGCTGTTCAGACTGACACAAAGAATACATGACGGCTTCCAGAATAAGAAACACACAGTGGCCATTATTGTCGATCTCCAGTAGGCCTATGACAGAGTATGGAGAAAAGGTCTCCTAATAAAGATAATGAGTATAGGAATACATGACAGATTGTATAGCTGGGTGAAATACTTTCTGATAGAACAATCTAGACTAAGATACACATCACAATCTCATCTAAAGAAGTCTTGGAGGAGGGCTTGCCACAAGGCTCATCATTGAGATGTACACTAATCTTTATCAATGACTTCCAGAACAAATAAAGGCCGAAAAAGCCTTGTACGCTGATGATCTAGCAATATGGCAGAGTCATAAAAATGTACAAAGTGGAGCCCAAAGACTAAATGGAGACCTCAGAAGGCTGCATGAGTACTGTCAAAGATGGAAACTCAAGGTTAACTATTCAAAGACTGTCTACACAATCTTTATCAAAAGCCATCAAGTAGCAAGGAAGAATATTAACCTAAGGTTTAAGCACCAAGTGATTAAAGAAGAGAATCCTACATATCTTGGAGTCACACGTGACCGGCAGCTCAGCCTCAAAAACCACACTGAAAACGTTAAGAATAAAGCATTTAGGCGGTTACAGTTATTAAAGAGACTTGCAGGTACATCATGGGGATCAGACAAGGAAACTCTGAGAGGCTTGTATCTTGAATATGTTCGCCCTGTGATAAGAGTACAACAACTCACTGCTTACAACATGCTCCAAAACTAACCTAGAGACTCTTGGCAGAGTACAAAACAATGCCCTCCAATTAATCTGCGGAGCTATGCGGTCTACTCCAACTGCTGCCTGTGAAATCCATACAAATGTGGAATACCTCGGGTTGCGGAGAGAAAAAGCCACTTTATAAACTTATGAAAGATGCGTTAGAATGAATCGTAACCATCCCAATAGACTACGTATAGAAAGCTAAGAATACAAACAAAGAATAAAGCACAAATCGGTTTTTCACTCTGTACATGAAATACAGGACAGACACTATCTTCCAGAAAGACGTCTAGGCATCCAGAGTGTTGCAAGAAACCTACCGCCACATGCTCGCTTTAAAGCTTCAGAAGTCTGAATGAATTTGGTAGACGAAGAAACCAAACAGTCTGACCCAATCGCCCTAATGAACTCATCGCTAAAGACCATTAGATCTTACCCAAAAAAATAGATACATGATGGATACTGATGGATCTGCATATAAAGCTACCATTAAAGCAGGTTGCGGAATCTACATAGGTTATCCTCATGGATCTGTTGAAGAGATTTATGATGCATGCGGGGAATTGTTCTCAAATTATGAAGCCGAAATAATTGCACTGGAAAAAGCTGTATACCACCTAAAGACTGCAATGGATGTTTACCCTTCAAAGGCCCAAAATATTGTCATCTTTACGGATTCAATGTCTGCTCTTCAAGCCCTTGAAGGCAGTGGACGCTGCAGAACTGACATAGGCAAGATAATTCTGGGTGCTGATCAGCTCATTACCTCATACAACATCAGAATAGTGATGTAGTGGATTCCAGGCCACACCGGCACACCAGGTAATGACAGAGCTGACAGTCTGGCATAGAAAGGAGCAACACAAGAACAACCACCTACAGCGACAAGCCTACAGACAGCAAAAACACTGATAAGAGCTATAAACAAAAGAGATTTGGTTGAACAGATGGGCCATGGGAGACACTGGAAGAGAGGTTTATAGACACATGGCTGGCCCTGATCCTAATGACAGCATTAACAATCTAACAAAAAGGGACCAGGCCACCATCTTCAGTTTCAGAAGACAACATACTCTATTCAGTGGACATCTAAACAGAATACAGCCACAACACTGCCCAAAGTGCCAGATATGTAACTACCCCTAAGAAACTGTTGAACACCATCTCTTTGAGTGCCCAAAACTCAGCGAGGCTAGAAGAATGTTACTCCCTCCGAGACCAGACAAGTGGAACACCTTGTACGTAGGAAAAGAACAGCTTGTGAAAACATGCAAATTCTACTACATGGCATTTGGCCAGAGGGCTCATGTCCCGCTGGATCGATAACAACAACAACAACAACAACCTTTCAATACAGAGCCATCTGTATGGATAATCACAACACCTGGGCGGGAATTGTCATGAATCATTTGTTAAACCTGATTCTGCAGCACCAGCTGGCCAGTCCCTGCATTCACGACCCAAAGTGAATAGAACCCTACACAAGTCTAATTCTGCAGCACCAGCTGGCCAGTCCCTGCATTCACGACCCAAAGTGAATAGAACCCTACACATGTCTGATTCTTGCTCGGACACTTTGACCCACTTCTTTTCTCGCACACATGTCCAATTGTGTCTTCATCTTGCGCCATCCAAGACCTTACTCTTTTCAGTCTGTGACCCTTAGATCTACATGCAGAAGGTGCTTCTTGTCTGCAGCTACTCTGAGATATGACTTTGCTTGCAGAACTTTGAGCCTATCTGCAACAGTGGGCAGTGCAAGTGTATATCGCATACGTCCCAGAATTGCCTGCATGGCTTCACTCTGTATGCGTTCAAGTTTCATCAGCTGACTCTTTGAAATAGTAAGCATTCCAAGTCCATAATCTATCACCAACAGGATCACATGCTTGAACACTGTGAACAGCCTTCTTTGTTCCATGTCCATTGCTGCCATAATTTTAGGAGCATTGAGTACTTTTATTTTGTGTGTGCCTCCATATGATCCCTGAAGGATAGGCTTCTATCGAAAGTGATGAGTTATACCCCAGTTTGCTTTTTCTTTTGATGTTTCTGTCATTATTTGTATGACTTGAAAGATTAGCGTTTAAAATTATATTGACCAGAGAGCACTATCAAACAGCTGCCTTTCTGAATTGATGATAGCATTCATCTATGTATACCAACCGCTTACCTTGTCTACAGTCGCCTGTGGATCGTATGCTTTCTGTTGCCTATCACTCCCAAAAACATCGTCTGCATAAACATGAAGCATGCTGGGGTAGTCCCAGAGCGATGACACATTGTTCTGAGGTCCATGTACCCATGCGAAGGGCAACCTACGTGAATGAAGGACAGCGGCTATGCAGTTCATCAGACAGGGACATACTCCCTTCTCCATGAGCCTATATATTTAAATATATTATCTTACTCTATGCTATTCATCTTCAAGATCAAGTGTTGCCACAACCGTCGCCTGTCTATTCGAGAACTCCTCTTTAACATCAAAAGCAAAAGTAGCTGCATTTGACCAGGTATCTTTCCTTGGACCTTTTCGCAGGAACCAAAATTCCCTTTCCAAAAACATGTGTAGTTTAACAGCAACAATCTTCTCTCGAACTTTGCCAAAATTATTTTGTAGGGCGATAATCCTGAAATCGTTTGATCTGTAATGATCTTTGTCTGATTTTGGAAGTGGGATTAGGTAGCTGTGTACCCAATCCTGCGATACTAAAGTTGTTGTGATGCTCTAGTTGAAAAGCTATCTCTCTAAAGTCTCCATCACTCATGCTCTTTTTGTGGGCATACCTGATTCTGTCTGGCTCCAGCGCACTGTCTTTAGCATTTTTTCCATTATATATTTTATACCCTTCACTCTAAGTATATCCATTTATAGTATCAGACAGATTATCTCTAACTGACTTTCTAAGTCCACTATCATTATGATCAGTTTAGTCTATTGATTGGCACTTTTCCTTCTTTCCAGACGATAGTGTGGTATTACGCTATGAGGAGACGTGAGACTCACAGCCCCTAGCGATAGCGAGTGTGACTAGCAAGACTCCCTCACTGTCAAGAAAAGTCTTCCACAATGATAGCATGGGGTTTCAGGACCATATTCGTCAACATTTGTGTTTAATCCATTTCTTCTCAGACGCTCAGCTCTCATCCTTTCTGCCTTCCTGATATGCCCTCTCCACACAACACGGTCCAGGGCATTTTGTTCCCATGAGTCCACATCAATACCTGTATTATTCATGTCCCACTTGCACATATCTTTATACCGTTGAAGAGGTTGACCTCGACATCTTCTACCCGCCTTTAATTCACCATAAAGGATGTCCTAAGGTACTCTGCCAACCTCCATTCTCCAGCCACCTTAGCTTTCGTAGCCACTTGATACCTAGTATTCTTCTTAGGCATCCCATGTGAAAGCTATTTAACCGTCTCTGCTGGTCCAAATAAGTTGACTAAGTTTCACTGCCATAAAGCAGAGTGCTGAATACACAAACCTGATAGACAAGAGTTTTTGTTGTAATTGTGAGCTTTCTGTTCCCCTAAACCCTTTTTTATCAATCTACTCATTGTTGTTGATGCCTTACGTATCCTGATGTTGATTTCTTGGTCAAGCGGTAGTTTGTTATTCACGGTGAAACCCAAATAGGTAAAATGGTCTTCTTTCCCGTCAATGTAGACTGTAAGTCTATCATTAACACCTTGCACCATAGCTAGATCTTTAAGCTGGAGACATGGGATACAATGCAGCGGACATTTTAAAAACACTCTCTTCAAATGGGTACATTGTAAAGCTACTTACACTAGTAGTTGTCTGACAACTGTGTGTACCTCTGAAGATGTCGAACACTTTGACGTCGTCATCGTCCTGCAGATCACACTGATTGATGTTCAGGTTTGTCAGTTCAATGTCTATTGTAGCAACGCCACTGCCAGTAGAATACAACAGAAGGTGCGTTCATTATTGTTTTATATATATATATATATATATATATATATATATATATATATATATATATATATATCATAGGGCTTTTCAACTAAGTTTACCAGCTGGCCAAAATGTTGACAATGGGGATCGTCGCGAGCCAGTGGCCCGAGCCCAAATGTGGGAAGATTATTAACACGCATTAACTGAGAAAACTGAGAAATGCGTCAATTTGAAACTCTGAAACGGTTACGTCTAGGGCCTAACCTACGGTAATATGAATGAAACAGTGTTGTAAACCATTATAAAGTACAGTGTACTGTAACCTCTTGTAATGATGAATTAATGCTCACTTTGAATTAAAATACACGTATTTCCAACTTGTCGTTTGGTTTATAATAAACTATAGCATTGTCACTTCAATTGCAGTGCATATTATTAACAATAACTTCATATGGCGTTCTGCAGGTTTAAGGTTCGAATCGAGAGGATCGACTTAATTGCACCAGGTTTTATCCCAGACAGCTCGGTCTCTATCCGCAGAATTGCTAGTCGCCTGCAGAGAGCATCGCACAGAGCACGAACTTCGTAGCTCCGGCGACGCCCCCTGGGATCTCCTAAAAAAATTCACTCGTGAACTGAACGTCGACGCCAGTGAAACGAACCCACGAACTTCAGAACGCGCGGCATACGGCTTGACCACTTCGTCACAGAGACCTCTCCATTACTTTCTGCTGAAGAAACAGAAATTATTGGAAAATGTTGCATTTCCGTTTCTAAGCTCATTTTATAAAATGTGCCTGTGGTGAAGTGAGAGAAATTCTCACGCAATCATGCTGCCTATCACTGCTCAATGAGCTCCTCCAACTGTTTCTCTTGAAGACATTCATGTGTGAAAAACTTGATTCACAAGCAAAAGTTGAAAAAAAAAAAAAAAAAACATGGTAAGTATGAATACGGCAACTAGCATTAGGGAACTGCTCCTGTTGAATCATTTTGGACCAAAAATTGGAGGTACCACTTTTTTGAAAATCTCAGTTCAGTGCGCTGGAACTTTGCATTTCCACAAGTTCTAATTGTAGAGAACCTTCATCAATAAAGGATAACAGCTTCTTAGCATTCGAAGAAAAATCACAAGAGGGAGGGATTTTAAAAGGATCTTAAACAAATAAAATAGATTTGTTTGGGATACAGAAATCTTTAAATCTGGTGTTGAAATTATTGTGATGTTTATAATATAGTGCAATCATTCGACTGGCTATGGTTGCTGAGTCCGATGTTAAAGAAATTAAATCCTTCAGGTTTGGAAAATGAACAGTTTGGCTGTTTGCATATCGGTTACAAACAAAGGCTTATCTCGAAAGGCTTTCAATTTGTCAAAAAGATCTATGACTGTCTTGTGTCTTCCTTGCAGTTGCACATTCGGTGTGTTTAACTGAGCAAACAAATTGCAAAAATACTCTGTCACGTGACACTTCCCTATACTTATCTCCCTTACGTTTTCGAATAATAAATATTTAGGTGTCTAGTCATTGTTGAATGCACGATTCTCATATTCCAACTTTGCTCTCTTACTAGTAGGCCAACTAGCCATAGCATCAAGTATTTTAATAAATTATTTAAAGTAAAAAATTTAAAACACTATTACTGATTCAGTTTGTTACTACACAATCGCGTCCGGCAGTCTACCTTTGTCTGTGACGTGTGTGTAACTGGATGTTCACGAAAAATCTGATTATAATCTGTTAACAGTATCATTGGCAAGTATTCCTTGGTGTCCAGTGTCATGTAACCAATGTTCTGCTGCACCCATTGTCATTAGTTTGTGTGTACTAGTGGCCACCATTAAGGCGAGTTTCTCAGTAATCTTAGCTGTTACCATCAGGACCGTGCTGGTATTTCCATTCGCCCTCCTGTCCAGTAAATATCTTACCTTCATTGACTGTCCAGTGGAGTGGTAGCTTTCTTACCCTTTACCTGATTCGTTGGCTCCAAACAGGCGAGTTCTGTTATTTGAACTACCTTTTACCTGGAACTAATTACATTTTCTTTTTCTACGGCGGTTTCCTTGTGTCTCCGCATTTACAGATTCCAGACAAACATTTCCTATTGACACTTTCGACACAACTGGTTTCTGAAAATTTATGCAGATACATTGATTTATTTAAATTAATTTTTAATAACTTCATTTCAATGTTTTGGCAACGATCGGCGGGCCACTTTCTAGGCCTCAGCGGGCCAGATGAATAGCCCTGATATATATATATATATATATATATATATATATATATATATATATATATATATATATATATATATTAGATCATAGGGTTACCAGTAGAATTTTATAAATAATATGTCGGTGAGCTCATATCTGTCTTGTTGTAACTTTCTTATTTCATTCCTTCGCTGGAGAAAACAAAGGCTTGCCAAAATGAAATTCCTTAAAATGGGGCTTACGTTGATCTTAAATAGTTATCTGCCATACGCTAAGTGTTACATTTTGAAATTTACGATATGCAGTTTGGCTAGAGGAATGACAAAATGCAAATGCTGAAGATTATTAGAAAATATACATTTCAACAGTCACTATAACCGCTATTCATAAACGATGGAAGCAGCAGTCACGACAAACCAACAGGTGCATAGGCATAATTGCATAAGAAACACCGTCAATTAAATGGCATCCAGCCCCACGCCATTTGCAAAATATACAGTTTATAACACACATCTCCTGAAATACAGACAATAGGCATTCCCCGTGAAATTACCAGCTCACGGAGTCGTACCCTGCACTCAACTCAGTAGCTGGTGGACAGAACCGGATTTTATTTGTTGTCCCATCCAGTTTCTTACTAACTGTTAAGATCCCAACATTTCACTGGGTTACTGAGGAGAAATGGGTCATCGCGTGTATATGAAGTAGGCTTGAGAAGAGAGGCTAAGAAACATTTGGAGTCTTGTATTGCACATAACTACTTCATTACGACCAAGAAAATTGTTGAACAATTTTGTTTAGTAGCTTGTGTTAAGAAGAAACTATGAAAACTAAAAAATATTAAGCATAAAATAAGCTTGGAAATTGAAGCAGCACAGGGACTAGCACGTTTGCCTGCCTGCCTGCCCAGTCGTCCCAGGTACACATCATCCCAGAAGCAGATTTTAAAAACTGGCCTTGGCTGCCAGACCTACCGAGGCTAAAACGGGTACAAGGAAATGTTTCCTAATGTAAATGTGGCTGGCATGACATTGACCCCATCATTCATAAAGTGTTGCTTGATCCATACAATTTAGCACTAGCTCTGACCATCTTCAGTGATAAAATGATAAGAGACTTTACTGCAAAAATATTGGCTTTCTAGTCGGTGAGTCTCCTTGCACAGTTTAGACAATCAGCTCACCAAAGGCTGAGATCACCACAGCATAATTATCCAAAAACATATGGATATGAGTATTCACATTTGAAGGACACAGATCCATATCAAGGAAATTGTTTATGTACTGAATTTTTAAAATTCAAATATTTGTACTAACATTTCCTCTTTACTGCAAATCCGGTTTGTTAAAATTTCAAATATAGTCTATGTTTTTTTCTCTCTCGCCTGTGCTTTTAAATGTGTGTCCGAGCAAGATTGCAAGCCTAGAAGAACCAGGAGGTAGAAGGATACTGACTTTTGCGAATGATACACTTGCATATAGGCAGGGGGAAGAGAGGGAACAAACAGCCCGGGAGCTATAAGCGACAGTAGACAAAGTGACTGAGTGGTGTACAGAAATGAGAGCTGTCGTCCACTCGGAAAAGGGGTCTGTTTTGTGGTGTTCTCTGGACAGCAGAATCGTTAAAACTAATGTTCCAAGTCTCACGATAGATGATAGAAACGTCAACAGAGAGAGCAAACTGAAGTATCTGGGAATTACATTAGACAGGAGCCTGTCATTTAAGGACCATGTAAAGAGTATTGTGACGAGATGCCAAAAAAGGGCTTAGTGTTTTTAAGACTATGGCTGGAATTGACATAGAGCAGAGAATGCTTTTTACACTATACCAGCACCTGATCCTTTCAGAGGTTGATTATGGTCTGGGTCTGCTTACCATCTCCAAGAGTCAGATGGACAAGCTAGAGCACATACAGAACGCAGAGACACCCCAGTGGTGTGTATGCGATACATACTTGGTTTGCCGACTGTTACAGGTAGGTACAAGGTGTTGCAGGCGAAGTCATATCTCAGGGTAGCTGCAGACACAAACCACCCTTTGCACGAAGCTCTGGGTGCATTTAGGAATCAGCGGCTGATAAGAGGGAAGACATGGATGGCTCAGGCAGAAGACACAATAGACAGGTTTTGATCCCTAAGAATATAAGCGAGGAGAGTTGTTCAAAATGCCACCCCAACAGTCAGACGTGTGTAGGGTCATAATAACACTGAGCCGGAAATGCAGAGACTGTCCAGCAGGTGCCACGGAGATGGAAATTCAGCAATTAATTCAAGATTATAGAATCTGGCTCAGAGGATTTGATTATTTACACAGACGGTTCAGTGTCAAGAGGCAAAAGAAGTGCTTGGGGTATTTTTAAGCAAAAGTTAATGGTCGACGTTTGGTGCAGGAGAGCTTAGATATGATACCACAATATCTAACTTGAGAATGGAGGTCGGGGCCATCACTGCAGCTTTCTGCTGGCTAGAGAACACGACACACACACATCGTGATTGTAACTGAGTCAGAAAGCATGGTGAAGAATGTCAGAACAGGTATGCTTCGTGCAGAGTGGCATGCTTTACTGCGGAGAACACGGGTGAGGAGTATTGTATGAATTTTTTCACCAGGCAACGCCGGTGTGTTGGGAAATGAACAGGCGGACAGACTAGCTGGCTCTGCACAACTTGGTGGAATACTGATGCATGATAAGGCAGACGTGGTTAGTGCCTTGTGGGAGAGCGTGTGCAGTTCGGAGGAGCAGATGGATCCCCACAGTCTGTTAAGATTGATGCAGGGGGGAGTGACGAGAGGTTCTGGCAGATGCTCGAGGCTCAGAGGTAAGGCAAGAAATACGTTTAATCAGAATGCTACTGGCACCATTAGTATCGGAACTCTTCGCTGGCTGCTGGAGATAGGGACGGAGCGCTTGTGGAAATGCCCCGAGTGCTGTGATGTCGGTTCTTGAATCAACTCAACTCATACAGTCTGTTTTTATCACATTAGCCGTCAAATTCTTTTTTCTCACACGTTAATGCAAATAAGGTTTTTGAGAAGATCACAGATATGGTTTATTTTATAATGTTAACCGACAAAATTATATTTTTCTATAACACAACTGAAACAAATGTATTAGATGTAAAATGGTTACCTAAAACTGAGATTGTCCGCACTGGACAAGGAGAAGATTGGTGACGAGTATGTGGACATCCAAATATTTCCACCGCCGCAATCAAAGTATGGATACGTCCACTTGCCATCTCCATAAGTCACAGCAGGATATCTCAAGAGATTAGGAACTGTGTGACCACTACCACTGTAAAATACAAGTAACTTATCATTTCAGTCATACATTTTACTAAACATAAAACAGTATGTACGTGGATCACATTTTTATGCAAGAACAACTTTCTGTTATCTAACCACGTTATTCGATAAATCGATGATGATACATATCATAGCTAGGCAGTCTAGTTCACTGTAGGAAACGTTCAAAACGAAACGAGCCAGTACTTTAGAAAATTGTCCTTGACCTAAGAATGACTAATGATTTAAGAGAATAGTGGGGGATAGGACATGACAGGACCACACACACACACACAAAAAAAGAGCCGCCGCTAAGATTGTTATCTCAATCTTGCACATTTGAGAAAGAATAAATAATAAACGAATTAGACTTCCTAGATGTCCTTCACTTAATAAAGATGTTCGTACACGTTACAAGGGGAGTTCAAACAGTAATGTACCACATCGTTGTTCTCAGCAGCTGTTTATTCATAAATCATGACATGTATGCGAATTTTACATGAATGTGTCCTATAAACATCGATATTATTCAACATAATCCCCTCAACCTATACAGCCTTATGCCAGCAGGAAACAAGTACGTGTATTCTCAGCTTCTGCCAGATTTTATCTTGATATTTTAGCGGTTTATTTGTTGCATGAATCTCTTTTTCGCAATTCTCAAACCTTCCCCTTCCAAAAGAGTGCATCTTTAATTAAGCGGACCAAACAGATAAAAATCAGAGGGGGCCAAATCGTGACAAGATGATAGATGAGGGAAGCTGAGTCCAACTATGATTGCTTGCCGTTTTGCCACACTTGTATGAGGGTACGCATTGTCGTGAAGCAGAAGCAGATCATCCACAAGAATCACACCTTACATTGCAATGATGACCTTTCAAGCTGAAGGGGTCTTGAATGTCTTTTTTCCTGGTGATGGCGGCAGATGCTATCAAGTTGACTGCTTTTTTGTCTCAGGTTTACCTGCAACGAACTTAGCCAAAAAATGTTCTGCATCACCATGGAAACGCGACTGATTCGCCTATTAATAAGAACAATTAACATTTCTGCGTTGGTGGCTGTGGCAGGATGTCCATATCACGGTAGCTCGAGCAGCTCCGTACTGCGCTTCCTGATTTTTTTATTTTCTGAACCCAGCGACTGTCTGTTCTCCTGTCAACAGCAAATCCCATACACGCTTATAAATGTTTACAAGTTTTCTTCTCTGCAACGAAAACCTCTTTTACAATTGGCTGTTTGTAACGCCAGTTTCTAACACGCTCCAATTCTATGGTTTAGGGCAGCCGCATTATTGGGGAAGTTGCGGTCCAATTTGATACACCCAGTTGTGTGCAAAATGTGATGCTTCTATCTTCATTTGTAGCTGAGAAAACGATGTTGGGCATTGCTTTCTTAACGCGCTAAATTCTCAGGATCAAAGGACTCCCACCCTCCTTTTTTGCTTTTGTTGACAGGAACATCGCGTTAGTACCATTTAGTACCACAGTTCATTAGACATGCTAATGCAAAAAAGCGGAAGTGACGAGACGCCATGTTGTTTTTCACGGGTTGCTATAGACTCATTGAGACCCTCAAAACAAGGCAGCATTGACCCTCAGTCATTAAGAAACTATTTGTCTGTTTTCTTTAGGTGAAAAATAATATGGAGACAACTATTACGAGTTACAGCAGAGACGCTGCGCTGTGACATTAGAGGGTTTTGTATCAATCGATTTTTTTTTTTTTGCAGCACGAACTGTATTTATAACATGTTATTTTTTGGGTGGCATCACTTTTTCTGCACGACCGCATTGACCTTCATTGAGAAACAATTTTTCCGTAATCTTTGCGTGAAAATTCATATCAAGACATTTATTGGGAGTTAATGAAGCAATGCAAGGTTGTGACATAACACCGTTTTGGTGCGCGAACGATAAATCGTTTTTTTTCCCCCTTCCAGAACGCAGTACATTTCAAGGTAAGTAAGTTCGTAAAAAATGTTCAAAATTAGCCATGTTAATACAATTTATTTTGTTTTTCTTTAATTCTGGGGTAATTTTTAAATAAATGTGGGAAATGTCACTAGGATTGGCTAACAATAAGTGGTTGAACATTTTTTTTCTAGTGGTATCACTGTTTTTGGATTTCAATCCAATATGTCTGCGCCAAACGACCGTTTGACTCGCTTCTACTTTATGATAAGTAAATATATCCATGCTAGTAATTCAGTTGCAGGAAGTACACATTTCACTTCTATAAAAAATTAAAATATTGCTTTATGATTTTCTTTCATAATCCTATCTTATTTAAAAGATGATGCTGCAGTAACTAACTTAAAATGCTTTGCAAATTAATAATGTTATGTGAGTTTAAAAAAAAAACATCCACTCCATTGTAACATTTGTTTCAAGCATCTTTCATTATTTAGATTTCATATAATTTTCTGTTAAAGATAAATTTTATGCTCACTGCCCACACTCGGATCAGAAATTTCACCAATGCTAGTTTTGAACTCAATATTTTTCAGTGAAGCAATTTAAATCTGATTCTAAAACAGAGTATAACTGTTTTTATTAACAGTGAAAGCATTTAATTAAAGTATGAGATCCTGTCTATCTTATATAATGGGTTTATTGTATATTTACAGTCATGGCAAGAAGAACAACTAAGCATCTCAGAGATCATCTCTCATATCTTGAGACAACATACCCTTGGCAACAAGGCTACATTGCTCGACGGCTGGTTTTTCTGTAGCCGGTGTTTACAGTGAAGTCCAAAGTATTATGCAAGAAGGAGAACCCAGCAAGTGTTTTAATGAGGGAAGTCTTACAACTAGCTTGTATACATTTGAAATTTTTTTTGGTTTTGTTTTTTGCATTAAAAAAATTCGTTAAAAGCCTAATGGCAGTGACTTACTTATTAGATTCTTCCTTGAACCATATCCTGTTACATTCAAGAGTCTCCCTGTCATACCTGTTTCACAACCTGGACATACTTTACCAACACAGCACCCTGAATCAGCATATATGCCAACACTGCAGACACTATTAGAGCCAGATACCCCACAAAGAGCATTACTCATACAGCTGTCGCCATTAGAAAATATACCTCTTTTTTACAGTCATGTAGATTACCATCACAAAGGCAGCTTAAAGGGGATTGTGCAAACTGTGCCACAAAGCAATGGACAATTATAATTATGGAATGGAAAAAAGGATGTTTACAATGAAAAATACAAAAACTTAAAATACAGCTAAGAGAAAAGCAACGATCATAGTTTTCTTTGAAAAGGTTACAGTCACGCAGTCTGTGGAGGGCAGAAAGTGCAACTTTGCAGAAAAGTTTGCAGAAGCAAAGGCTTCATTTGGATTAATTAACTACTTTAAAAAGATGGCGGAAGACTTAAAAGCAACTCTGGAATGCAGTGTGGTAATCAAAGTAATAAATGAAGTTAATGTCAATCTGCAACGGGCCCTTCAGATCAAAAACAATAAAATGAAGTCACTGCATAACAATATCGATCATCCATGTTGTCTCTGTTATTAGTGTATGTCTAGGTTTCTGTGGCATCAGCACAAAGTGTGTGATGTAATCACCACGCATCGATGCACATTTCAACTCAAATCACTGTGTTTCTGTGGTTCCCTACAAGGAAAAGTACTTGAAAAACATGCTTTTTGTGTATTGTTCGTCTTCAAGCCCAGGCTGATTATTATTGGTAGCCATGTCCTTCTACAGCCTTCTGTCTCATATATTTTAAATAAAATCTGATACAGATAATCCTCCATGCTATGTCAAACTGTCTAAAATCGTCTCCCTCGGTCTTAGCTGCCTTTCTTGTCCGCCAGCTCTCTGTTGTCACGACACACTGCACTGTCACTTTCTCACCATGCTACTCAAGAACGTACATTGTTTCCTTCTGATGTGGACAGTTAATTCTCTTCGCTAATTAATTTCTTTAAAAGACATCTTCATTACACATTTTATCTATCTATTGTGTTCCCATCATTCGTCTATAAAACCAGATATCTGTAGCATCCACATCATTTTTCTCTAACCGGTTCATCCGTCCGTGCTTGCCAGTATGCTTTATATAACTCTTTTCTCTTTTTCTCACTTCTGCAGACGAACGTAGATTGCGTTGACATTCTGAGTTATGTGAAATGCTGCTTTTGCTTGAGCTATTTTGCGTGTAACTTCTTTAATCCGTTTTATTACGTGGGTTTTACGAAGCTGTAAAAATGCAACTATACTAGTATAAAAGCTTGGGGGGGGGGGGGGGGGTAACTGTATAGAATCGTCAAGATGCTGACTGATGCAAAACAGAAATGTGAGATTTAATGTTAGTTGAATTCCACCCGCGCCCCCGGTATAGAATGATAGCTGCTACGCACACCTGAACTGACCCATTAAAGTCGTTTGTGTGCTACCGGGGTCTTTAAGGGAAGTAGAGAATTATGTTACTGTGATTATGCCGTAAGAGACATTAATGTGAATTGTCATAGCATTTCCCACCCCAAACAGATGTAAAATCTTACCAAATATGAAAAATGAAAAGAAAAAAGGGCGGCAACCCAAGATGAAAGGGGCTGTTCTACAAAAAAAAAAAAAAATAAAGTATGACACAGTATAGAGAAAGCCGTAGAGAGTTAATATTAATGACTGACTGACTTTCACCTAGTAAATTCTCTAGGTTGGTTACCTGGATGTCGTCATCAACTGAAGAAACCATTACAAGCAATAGGGAAAATTAAATACCAGATTAACATTTCAGTATTATTGAAAACAAAATGCATTAGTTGGAAAGGGCTCCGATAGTTTCTTTTCTTTCAAGTTTTTGTAGAAGTCCCAGTCTGTTTCCTTATAGTTCTAGCTGGCTATCTTCTTCTTGTTTTCTGGTGGCTTGACCTCTCCTATCATGACGACGACTGTTTTTTGATCGCTTTCTCTCAGCTGTTTCCTAACTTCTCTGTCTGCCCTTCATTGGATGTGTTCTATAGCTATAGCTAGCTCTGGTGTATGTTGTGTTTGCCATCGTCTAGAGTAGAAAGCTGGCTCAGAGTCAAGTTCATTGATTAGTATCAGCAGGTTTTCTACTATCCATTCCTCTATCTCTTCTCCTCTTGTGTCCATAAAAGCATAGCTCCAACTAGGGGACTGACTGTTAAAGTCACCGAGAATTGGGTTGCTCTTATTAGCTACTGGATGTCCTCTAGTTCCAATTTCTTGTTGTTGGGACAGTAAAAGTTAATAACGTATAGCGGCTCTAAAAAATATGTAGTTTTACGGTCAGATGTTCAGACTCACTAATGGTTCTGGAAGTTTCCGTGACTGCAGTAGTACCTTTAACTAATGTAATGATGCATCCTTTGTGGTCATCTCTACCTAGACTATTTTTTATAGCATCTAAAAGACAAGCGAGAGCCTGTATTAGAATGAATTTCTTGAATGCAGACAACATAAACCTTTTGTTCATAGATGAGTTTTATCAGTTCGAGCTTTTTCATCATGACCCCTTCTGCATTCCAGTGCATTATCTTTAGTGTTTTGTTATTATTTTGGCCACACGCATACTCTGCTTATTCCTGGTCCGCCTATGAGCAGAGCTACCATCAGTAGTTTGGGGTGGATCCCTTCGAGGCTCGGAGTAGTCTACAGGTGCAGCCCCAACGGTGTAGGTATCTAAGCATATTCATTAACTGTAGATTGTGTTGATGTCCGTTTCCATTTCTGGGTGCTGCTGTCTTTGATGAGGGAAGTCTCCCTATCCGTGTCCTGGTTCATCCAAACACTGCCTCCTAGAAATCAGAGGTTGTGGGAATTTCGCTTCTCCGATTTTGATTATCTAGGCTCCCTGGGTGTGACCTTGGTGGTGTTGGGAACATGTCCACGCAGCATTAGCCCCACCTTACGGGGGTGGGGGGGGGGGGCCGGGGGTCACACTCCATCGAGGGTTTCTATGTAGCTTACCCCAGCCGTAGCCTAATATTTTACCCCTTCAGGCATTAGGGTCCATTTTGTTAGCGATGAAGACTCGCTATGCGCCAGAGCCGTGTCAGTTACAAGAGATAGCACCATGTTTAGTACGGTTGTCTTGATTGGCAGAGACTAGGGTTCCGAGCAGGCATTTCCCATTTTTTAAGTAGGACCTTTACAGACCATCCTTGCTACTTTAATAAATCAAACTGCCAGTCTATGTCTGAGTTCACTTCTGTGGCTTCTCTTCTTCGATGTCTGGATGTACAGTTTAGATTGTGTGTAGCTACATTTCTTAAATGTATCCTTTAGGTATGACTTTGCAGGAACGCCAGAACCTCCAGCTACCACTAACACAAATTAAACCATAACATCAAACTCTACTGAGCATGAAGGACATGGGGGGGGGGGGCTGTATGTTACTGTTGCAGAGCAATCTGACAGATTTTCCTATTGCTGTCATTAGGGTTTTAACAAGAACGGTATTCTTTACTGGCACCAGTGGTATTGGAACTCTGCGCTGGCTGCTGAAGATATGGACGGAGCGATTATGGGAATTCACGTTCATGTTGTGATGTCGGTTTTAAATCAGTTCAACTTAATTCGTCTATAAAACCACACTTCAAAAATTTCTAAATAATTTGTCACTAAATGTCCAACTATCCATGATTCTGCTCCGTATATCAGGATAAGATTTATATAGCTCTTGAAAAGTCCATTTCTCGTCCTAACTGATAAAGAAAGATCGCAGAGAATTACAATTTTTAAAAATGTTTACGGAGCATTGATTATAATCAATGTACACATGATAAAAAAGCAAAGGACTCAAATTAATCTAGCACTGGACATAAGTTTGTCAACCGTGAGACTGGGACATGTGCCAGATTTGGTAGCAACATTCACAAGGCGCTGTGATGTCCTTTAAGAGATTATTAACCAAACACAAATACCGGAACGCTCTTCGATTTTATGCCGGACCAGTATGTGTTAAATTGAAAATTATTTCCTTCTTGGTCCCTGGTTTACCCAAAACCTCAGGTCAGAATTTGTCCTGTTTAATTTAGCGATCTGGGTAAATTAATTACTACACTTAACTCGCAATAAGCCTGCAACCGCTAATTGAGCATGTAAATATGCAACAAGAAGATAATGAGAATGAATCAAGTCAAAAGTAACCGGATGTGACAGAGTATTTAGATCGCTGCATGGACTTTATATGGGATAGAGGCACTAAAATCAGAAATGGAGGCTTTCACAGAACTAATAAATCTAATGAAGTCGAAAGAAATTTAACCGTATACCAAACTTTCTTTAACTCTAACTTCGCGTTTGAAATGCTGTTTAGATAAGAAGGAACAATAATGCATACAAAAAAATATTAATAATTCACAAACGTGTGTAAACTACTGACCCCACAGAATAAAAGTAACCAGTTTAGCAAAATAGCAAAGATTGAGTTCCGGAAGAAAACTAAACAAAATTTGGTGAATCACGAGGTGAAAGGTGAGCAATTTATGCTGCGTTAGGTGTGACACACAATTCTCAAAATATATATATATATAACTAGAAAATCCTAACATTCGAGCACAGTGGACCCCCATCTCTCTCCCCCCCCCCCCCCCCAAAAAAAAAAATAGAGATTGGGGAAATATACACAAAGAATAATTGGGTGAAAAGAAATGACTGGGATGATATAAAGTGACATCACAGATTATGCCTAGGATGGTCTAGCTTAATGAGTTTGTTTGAGGCTCTATAAGAATGAGGGGAAGAAGAAGAACGGGGGGTGGTGGGGGGGGGGGAATATTGGAGAGAATCCTAAGCACATAAGGTACCATAGGAATAAGTCACACCTAACAGATTTAATTAATGAATACACAGCAGTAATTGCTACAGTAATATCGAAGGTAATCTGGTTGTTATTAATCATACTTAAAGGCGACGACAATGGTAATGAAGAGAATAACGACTATCTATAATGGCAAAAAGGACTAACTTGGAGGAAAACTTGTCAGTGACCATCGATATGTTCCTGGTAGACACTGTTCGTAAAAGATCATACCAGTCTGTGGAGTTTGTCTGGTAATCATATCCGTTAGCAATGTCAAAGGTTACCAATGTGTCGTTGGCACGATCTCGACAGGCATAGGGACAGAATTTCTGTTTATCTGAGATGACTCCCGGCTCTAAAGCTATTGCAGAGCCATATATGAGACTGTTTCCTCGCACGTTATTTCGGACCTGCCAACAGAAAATACATACACAAAATCTTATCATTCGAGATAAAAAGATTAGGATGGGTCTAATCTTAGCCATCAAAGAGCTGCCGATCTTTCATATGTACTCATGCCTTGCGCACCCCATGCCTAGTGTGTTTTGAATATTCTTTATGTTGTTCGATCTCTGCTTTTTCCTACATAAACAATGCCTCCGTTTGTGTTCGTTGTAAGCCACTGCAATGATTCAAACGTTACGAGCCAGTGGCTCATTAGGCATATGAGGCTTGACTAATTTTTTTTTTTTAAATAGACCAATCACCACGTTGAGTGATGTGGTCACTATCACGCCGGTCGTCTTTACTTTCATGGACTGCGATGTTTAGTAAGGTACCATGCCACACTGGGCGAGTAAAACAGAAAGCTCCTAAAATTAAACTATGTAATCCTACTGTGTATGCCACTTGTCCGTATCCGGAAGCTGCTATAGCGCAGTGACTAGATGGTTGAAAGCCCGAAGGTCTTGGATCGAATCCGCATCTATGGACACAAAAACGGGGGGGGGGGGGGAGAACGGATGACCTTGGTTCCCAGGTCGACGAAAATTAAAGTGTGTACAAGAAAATGTGCTGGTAAGGGAAAGCGAGCGGCTTGATATTGATCACATCATCCATCGAGTACCGATTGGTTAAAACAAACAGCAGCCTAATAACATTTGCCCGATGTCGCCACAGGCGTGAAAATATTTCTTTTTAGCATGCCTAATCTCTAAAGACTGTGCACTATCTCGATGGAGTATCTAAAGGTTCAAGGACCATTGAGATAGTGCACAGTGTGTCCCGTCCGCCCAGAACTACTACTATCTACTTGTACCTGTCCCACTCGTCCATTAATTTTTTTATTTTATTTTGTAATATACTTTCAACACACTTTTTTTGTGTATTATTGTTTAATTTGTATGTGCTGATAAAGGCTCAATAGCCGCAACGTTCACGTTTTGTTTGTATTTGTTAAATTGTAAAGCTTGCTTATATACTTTTCGTTCGGTTTTATATCTTTTCTTGAGATTTTTGTAGCTTCACAGCAGTTCATTAATCTCACTCACCTCGTGTGCCCCGCCAGCCCAGAACTGCTACTATCTGTTTGTACCTGTCCCACTCGTCCATTAATTTTTATTTTTATTTTTTTTTAATATACTTTCAACACACTTTTTTGTGTAGTATTGTTTCATTTGTATGTGCTGATGGAGGCTCAATAGTCACAACGTTCACGCTTTTTTTTTTTTTTTTTTTTGGTGTGTATTTGTTATATTGTTAAGCTTGCTTATATACTTTTCGTTCGGTTTGAAATCCTTTCAAGGACCATAGTGCGACCATTACATCTTCAGTTGGACATAGCTTTCATGCCTTAACACTGACTTAGCCTCAGGATCTGCTTAGCTTACACTCATCACACCTGCTACTATGATTTCAAGCTTCCTTCTTCCAGTGATTATCCCTTGACCTAATTTCTGTCAGTCTTTCGTCAACGCAAATGACAATTCAGAAACCTCTCAGATTTGTATATTCAACGATCAAATAAGATCCAACCTATGCAGTTATGGATGTTTACAACTGCTCAAAAAGTGTATCGCTTATTTTTAGTGCACATTGGAAAACATACACCGCATCATCCTGTGGTGTTCAATGATAACACACACATCCCTGCTAAAACTATTTCTTGTTCCTGCCACACATTTGACACCTGATTTAGCATGTGAGGCTGTTAAATTCAAACATCACATTTATTTATCTGTAGCAGCTCTAGGTTTTGAGATACATGCATTTGAATGATTTTACATAGAATGAATTTTTTTTTTTCATACGGCCCGGGTTGGGGGTGGGGGGGGGGGGGGGGGGGGGGGGGGGGGGGGGCGCTAGGTTTGGGCTCCTCATATTGTTTGCAAAAACCTGTATTCATGTATTGTACGCATGCGATAGTGTACATGTGGGTACAGAAAATGTTTCGCATCTGGAATTCCAACGGTTCGAGATATATATATATATATATATATATATATATATATATATATATATATATATATATATATAAATAATATATATATATATATATATACACACACACACCCACAGAGAGAGAGAGAGAGAGAGAGAGAGAGAGAGAGAGAGAGAGAGAGAGAGAGAGAGAGAGAGATCGCACAAGAACTATGATGACTTATTTTTCTATGCTGTCAATGTTAAGGGAATTGTGGGAAAGAAAAAAAATCACTCCCACACCTCCCTCCAAAAAATGTAAATATCAAGATTTTGATTCTTCTGTTCCATGCGGAGATGACATATCAGTTCTAACTGTTAGCCAGATTTAAGATTCCCTTGACGCGTGTAGGCAGTCTGCTGAGAAACTATCGACCCGGCTGCTTCGAGATACCAGCTTCATGATTTTGTGTATTTGTGTAGTATTGTTTGATTTGTATGGGCTGATAAAGGCTCCACAGCCGCAACGTTTACGTTTTGTCTGTATTTGTTATATTGTAAAGCTTGCTATTATACTTTTTGTTCGGTCTGATATCTCTTCTAGAAGATGGGACAGCATGCGTGTGGAACAACAGATAACAGTGATAGGGATTTAGGCCAGCTTGAATTTAATGATCTATATCTCTCCAAGGGTGGGGGGGGGGGGGGGGGGCTGGTAGCGATATATTATAAATGTAAAAATGATTCAGTTCTGTTGCAAAACTAGCCTTTTAGAAAAAAAGCACACACAAAAATAAAATGCCAGCTGTGCTATAAAAATGGAATCTGTAAGAACAACAGTAATCACGTTCATTGTATTAAAAAAAAAAAAACCATCAGGAAAGCATTGCTTCAACGAAAAAACCTGCAGGTGAAAGTAAATACTTACCAAGGCATAGAAGACATCGGCATTAAATCTGTCTAGATGACCATCCAGTGCTATGATGGAACTAAGGAAATTTGCGGTCCGTGTTGCTGGCTGCGTATAGTCTATCCAAGAGTTATGGTCAAAGTTGAGAATCAGCTTCTGACCTGTTCCTCCCCTGCACGTTTCTGTGTGTATAGACTTGACATAGTCGAGAGCTCGCCGAACAGCTTGTATTTGATCTGTACAAAATAGGTGCACAAACTCAGTTTATGAAAAAAAAAAAAAAAAACTAGTAAAGAAACTACTAAATCATCTGACAGGCCGAGCAAATGAAAATAATATATTTGTTATTATGCAAGCTGTAGACACGTAACCTGTCAGCTCAGAGCCCATGTTTAAAAACGCTTTATCTCAATGACACTTTAACAAAACCTAACATCGGTCGATGGGTTTTAACATTGAAACCAGACAATGACATAGTAAAGAAAGTCGGTAGTTTTATCCTATTTCGCCCAGCTAGTGCTATTTGGTATATAAATTATGGGCTCATTGTGGGCTAAAATTGCAGCCATGAATTTGCAACAGAATCTCAGATCCATCAATGAAGAATGTAAATCAAAAAATATGAGAATCAACATTGAAAAGACAGAAGTCATGTCAGTATGAAGAAAATAAGCAGGATTTAAACATAGCATTAGAGCATACATATTTTTAACAGGCATCTGAGTTTTCATATCTTGGAACAACATTCACTGAAGATGGTAAATTGACATCAGATCCAGTAAAGCTGGCCAAGTATTGGGACAGCTAGCTCCCCTCTTACAGCATAAGGCAATCCCAATTAGCACAAAGAGACAGCTCATACAAAGCATATTTATTTCCACCTTTTGCTACCAGTGCCAGACATGGTCACTCAGAACAAAACATAAAAGAAAATTAGTAGCCATGGAAATGAAGTGTCTGAGAAAGGCTGTAAGAGTGACCTGAAAAAAATAAAATCAGGAATAAGGTCATACGAGATACAGTCGGCACAGAACCAATTCTAAATTACATACAAAGACAGCAAATCAAATCGTTTGCCCATCTGGAGAGAATGCCTCCTGATGCTATACTATACAAGGCATATAAAAACAGAGGAGAGGGACGTAGAGCAAGAGGTAGACTAAGAACATTTGGAAAGATCAAATCAGAGAAACTCTACAGCACTACAATGTGTCTATGGTCAAAGCAGCCAGAAGCGGTAAAAGAGGACGTAAAGAAGACGAAAAAGAATTATGGGCGACTACTATATATTTGGCAGCTTGGGTAGCGTTGTGGCTTCCATGCTAGCGATAATGTTGTATTTAATTAAAATACCCATAGAAAGGGATCGTCAAAATTGACTACAGCTCCCAGGTAGGCCCTGCAAAAACATGAGTAGAAAGAAATGTTATGGGAATAAAGGTTTGCAAAATTTGCAAATAATACAATAACAGTGTGACAAGTAAATCAGCTTACACACTGATGTCAAACAAACTGTTTTAGACAGACACCTGGTGAGATGTTTAAAAGAAGACCAAGATTATGATTCGTTCCTTCTCCACTGTCGAAACGGCTTCGCTTCCACATACCTCAGACTACCAGCAGTAATTCACTCATATACATACATACAAGGCATTTTAAGCATTGTACTGTAACACACACACACACACACACACATACACACACACACGCACACACGCACGCACGCACGCACGCACACGCGCACACGCGCACACGCGCACACACGCACACACACGCACATACACGCGCACACACGCGCGCGCACGCACACACACACACACACACAGACACACACAGACACACACAGACACAGACACACACAGACACACACAGACACAGACAGACAGACAGACAGACAGACAGACAGACAGACAGACAGACAGACAGACAGACAGACAGACAGACAGACAGACAGACAGACAGACAGACAGACAGACAGACAGACAGACAGACAGACAGACAGACAGACATACAGACATACATACATACATACATACATACATACATACATACATACATACATACATACATACATACATACATACATACATACATACATATACACATACATACAGACCCTCCTGTCAGTTAAAAATTGAAAAGGCAAGCCATATAGACCATTGCCAACCTTAATTTAAGTTTAGCGGCAACTGTGATTTTCTTACAAATAAACTGATCTTTTACTAACCTGTTCAGCTCTTTGTCTACATGCATGCCTCTTTATTTATCATCGTCATCATCATCATCATCATCATCATCATCATCATCATCATCATTGTCCTGCTGTGCCAATCTATGTCACATATAGATGGCGGTCGATACCTTATACTTCTGTCAAATGCAATGCTTGTGATATTCTGGATGGAACACAATCCAAAACCTTTGGCCTGGCTCATTAACGTTTCTTTTAGAGGTCCTCGCATCCTCAGTTCTGTTGTTTCCTATTGTAGTGCCTGTGTTTTGATTTTATGCTCTTTTCTTGTCAAAATGTGTCCAATTTAGAGCCGTCTTTTTCGACTTATAAATATTGTTACCAATAGTTGTCCAGACATTTCTCTTATTTCGATATATGCTTGCACTGCCTACTATTGCAGATATGCTCAGTGTCATATCTCAGAGTAGCTGCAGACAAGAAGCACCCCCCCCCCCCCCCCCCCCCCATGAAGCCCTGGGTAGAACTTAATGTCACAGACTGAAAAGAGGAAGGTCTTGGATGGCGCAAGCTGAAGACACAATCCGACTTTTGTGCAGGCTTGATAAATTTTTGCGAGGTAAATATGGGACGTCGCAGGTCGACCCAGCCTCAAATGGGTACCAGGATGGGCTGTCCTAAGAAAGTAAAGACGACCGGCGTAATGCTGACCACATTACCCACCGAGTGCCGATTGGTCTGTAAAAATATGGGTGCTCTTCCCATTTGCCCGATGCGCCTAAAGGCGTGTAAAGGGATGTTTACTTTTTTTTTTAAAGAGGGAGTCAAATTGTATGAGCAAGTTTCAGACTTGTAGGGTTCTGATCACTTTGGGTTATGAGCGCAGGGACTGGTTAGTTGGCGCTGCTGAATCAGAAGTTCAACAAATGATTCATGAAAATTCCCGCCTAAGTGATGTGATGATCTATACAGATGGCTCTGTGTTACGCAGCAGACGAAATACGTGGGAGTTCATAGCAAAAGCGAATGAACGTCGCTTAGAGCAACAAAGCCTGGCATATGATATCACAACGTCTAGTTTGAGAATGGAGGGGAAGGCAGTCACTGTTGTATTCCGTTGGCTTAAAAATCAACTGTACACACATGCCGTCATTGTAACTGACTCACAGAGTATGTAAAGAAAGAAAGAGGCCGGTATCACTTCAGAGTTTCTGGGTAGTTAACGTCCTTTGGATGTTCTTTCCAGGTAATGCCGGTGTGTTGGGAAATGAACAGGAGATAGACTGGCTGGTTCTGCCACCCTTAGTGGGAACTGATGTATGACAAGCTAGATGCTGTGAGGGCCCTCTGAGAGCGAGTGAACAGTGCGGAAGTGCAAATAGATCCCTACGGTATCTGGTAATCTGGTAATCCTAGTTTCCCTTTGGAATGAGGAGAATAGTGCTGCGGGTAGTTACCTGGGGATATGGCGGACGCTCAACACTCAAGGGAAAGGTGAGACGAATATACAATCAGATAGTTACTGGTGTCATCGGAATTGGAACTTTTCGTTTGCTGCTGAAAAGGAGACGGAGCGCTTATGGGAGTGCCCGTGTGCTATGATGTCGATTCTTAATTCAACATTCAACATTCTCTTATTTCTTCACTTGTCTTAAATTCGTCGGATTTGTTTTTCAATGCGTTCGACTTTTGTTACTTATCTCTATGGCTCTCCAATTCCTGAACAGGTAGTGTCTGAGATGCGATCGGTAAAGAAAATGAGGAAGATGTCAGAGAAACAATCTTTATTCACAGGTTAATTATGTCGACAAACTGAACTACTGTCTGGACTTTAGCAGCCAAGTTTTGAAAGTCAACAACAAATCGTGGATATTTACTTGCTTAAAGGTACATTTATTAGAGAAAGCCCGCGTATATGATGCAACAGACACTGAACGATATATTCAGAAAAATAACTAGGAAGAAGCAGCAGCAGTTTTTACGCTTGATAATCCACATCCAATAATTTTAAGTCAACCAGAAGTGCTGTCATAACTATAGCCCGTTCCAAAAGTCCTGCCGAACTATAAAAAAAATTGTAACGCAGTAACTGTTAAGTGTAAGTCGTTGAAATCTGGCATGCGACCTGTTAATAATCGTGTATTTGTAAGATTACTTTTTTTTTAAAGTGTAAAAATAAACATCTAGATTTGAATTTGCCTTATTTGCAATATATGGGGGGGGGGGGGGGGGGGGGAGACACAATGACCCAACAGTAAGCATGCTTACAGTAACTTGAGTAAACTGATTGAGGAGAACTATTCAAAACATTAGATTGCAGGCATGTCAGGCGCTTCACTCTCAGGAGGTCACCTACAGCATTAGTCTCTCCTGAGTTGGGGATTTTTCCTTGAGTGGGGAATAGGCTATTAAAATAATCATCATGCATCGCTGCACACATAAACTGATTTCCAAACATACGTGTCATTTACTGTATATTCTATTTTTTTTTTAGGGTACATAAATTATTAGTTCAAACATAAATCAAAGGCATTAGCTGCTTTAAGAAAACAGCACTCGACTTAAGAATGATAACTCACCTGTCTAATGATATTATTGCTTGCTTATCTAAGCATAGTCGGCATGTGTGGCTTAGGCATTGCGAACAAGCTTCATAATGCCGGGGTGCCGGGTTCGATCCCAGCTGCGGGCTTTGCGCCTTGAGTTGGTTTTGACAGTGGTATCGAGAAGCCGACCGACCAGAAAGCAATGGCAAACTACTGGACATTATCTTGCCTAGAAAAACCACAAAAGCCAAAATATGCTGGGATTGGTTCTGCAAAGTCCTGTAAAGGATACGCAACTAATTAACTATCTAAGCGTAGATCACCCTGACTCCTAGTCCTGGTGCGTCCAATGCTTTGCATCTATGTAATGACAAGACTCTACTTTGGCAATTACACTCTTCGTCGCAAAAGCAACAGGCAATCACATGACTAATAGTCTTGAGGACATTGTTGTCAAACCTGCTGATCAGCGAGGAATAGTAGTGGTCTGGAGGGTATATAATAGTTGCTGGAGAGCAACCGACAATTTCAACAACAACCGACAATTTCAACAACAACCGACAACAACAAAATCAGCACAAGAAAGGACACACGAAGATATTCTGCCTGCTTCAGCTAGCTTCCCATTTGCTCAGGAGAGTTGTTTACAAAAAGCCAACTTTCCTCAGTGCTTCAGAAAATATGCAAATCTCGAAACCCAAGTGTACCTGTCGTCCCCATAATCATTCACATAATTGTCTGGCGCTGGGCATTTATTCGATTTTAATACTGACCTGAATTATTTGGACAGGCTACTCTCTACACGTCTGTTCCCCACGTTGGCGGTCTCTAGAACCAGAACCATCATAATCTTCTTTTTTTTCTTCTTGTTCTTTGCGTTCGGTTTCGTAGGCTCAGATCAAACCATCATGTGAGTTGCCTCCATGAACTCGCATGTTAGTAACAGGTCCTTTATGGTTCCCCATAGCTTGTTCTGCACACTTTACTCTTTAGGCCAGGTGTCTTTTCGAAGCTGTAGGTAGAGTGGGCAGGTCTGCAGAATGTGCTCAGGTGTTTGTGGCCCTGCTTGACAGGCACACTTTGGGGACTGTACAATCTTTATATTATGCATGTGATAGTTGAGCTTGCAGTGTCCTGTTCGTAGACAGAAAATTGTTGTACGTTACTTTCTGTTGAGTCTGCTGATGGGGTCTTGTGGATGTTTAATGCAAGTTTGTTCTCTCCACAATTCCTCGTATTTTCCCTTGATAAGTGTTCTGATTTTTGGTAATGACAATGGATGGGTGTGTTGTTTCTCCGTCTTTTTTTTTTTTTTTTTTTTTTTTTTGCAAGTCTGTCTACTAACTCATTTCCTAGTATGCCGAAGTGAACCGGGATCCACTGGAGAACGATTTAATTGTTTTCTAAGAGTTTGTTTAGCTGGCGGGTCAGTTCTCTCTCCATGTTGTCTCGTAGATCCCTCTGAATCTCCTGGAGGATTTACATGCAGTTATAAATGAAAACAATTTTGCTGTTTTTAATATTTTTTTTTCCTCAAGCACTCTGGCAGAACAAATAATTGCTTGCTACTCCATATATAACCAAGTAAGTGACGTAAACATAAAACTAAAAAAATATCTTAAATATTTAGGATTAAATGTCACGTCAAACTAACGATGGGACAGAAAAATCAAAATACAATATGAGTAAGCAAACGAGGTACTGGGTGGACTAACACCACTTTTGACGCATAGAAGTATGACAAATCTATTAGGGAAAACTTTACCCAAAGTATCCTCTGTCAAACATAGACCCTTACTAACACTAATGAGTACAAAAGGCTAATAAAAGAGATGAGATGTGCTAGAAAAGTTGCCAGAATAACAAAAAAGCTGCACTTAAGTAAAAAGGCATTAAAAGAAGACTATGCCCGAAACCAGCCAGAATGTTTATTAAAAAGCATCAGAAAAGATGATTTGACCATCTGACGGCGAGCCACACTGATGATTGGAGGATAGTAATGATTACCTCGCAGCACTCCTGACATAACTATAGGTACTGCTGTCTCCTATCCAAAAGCTCTACAAGAGTGAAAACAATCGTTCACGCGCGTTCTGTGTTGATTAAAGAGATGTTTTGTGCCCTCAGCACAATGTTCATGTCTGGCTGCTCAAGGTTGCATTCCCATATCCTCGAACACGGAAAACAATACATAGTCCTGTTTTTTCTAGTAATCTTTATGGCGATGTGAATGATATTATTGACATCGTTTATGTCCGGTGATAGTAAACGCCTATCCCGAATAAGACAATCTGCACGCTCATTGCCTCAAACACTAGGATGGCCCTCACAAATTTAAAGGTAGGCGAGATATTTGTTATGTTTTTAGTGAGAGAATCCATTAGGCATTAGTGAGGATTATCATCAACGCACTGTGGACAGATCTATAGGTGCTCCGACCTCCTCCTCAGAAGCACCACAGGTGTATAACGACTGATGACACTATTCTGTGTAAGGTAATGAAACGTCTTGTCACCTTATTGAAGTATTCATTTCTTGCAGCTCCAGGCTGCATCCCATGTTTACCAGCCTAGACAGGGATACGGGGTCATTCCCTTTTGGCGTGCTGGCCAGCGGTCAATGTTGTGCATGTCGTTGATAACTTCGCTTCTGCCCAGTACATCTATACCCTTTATTTACACTACTTCCCGTATTTTTTATGGTGCAATTTTTCGTTATTTGAAGCCCTACTCTGGCTCTTTCCAGGGGCCGCAATATAGCCTGGCAAAAATATGGCCTGGAGACTGAACGCGGTTTTTGGGGCCTCTCCACGGTGATCCTCACCCACATGGTGGCACATTATGTCATCGGATGTTTATCGCTTGTGTGATGTCCTGGTGGGGTAGAAAGTCAGTCAGTCCAGTACTAGACACGCCATAGCAACCGCAGTGTCGGGGGTGGAATTAGGCATATTCATCGAGCTAGCAAGCCGGCAGTGGATTTATTATCGCAACAGAAAACACAATGAGATATAAACGGACTGATAAAACGGTATCTGACCATGGCTATGTTAAGGGACTACGAGACAGAAAAGCGAATTACAAGATTGCAACACTTAACACCGCTGGCCTGGGAAATAAAACAGAAGAGATTATTGAAATGATGGAAAAAAGGAAAATCAAGTTAATGGGGCTAGCTGACATAAGACGCAAGGGAAATAGTTACAAGAAAATACACAGAGGCTACTTACTAACATTTGCAGGAGGAGGAACATCGAAAAATGGAGTGGGTTTCCTAGTGCATCCAGACATATCTAACTACATATTAGACATACATTATCACTCAGATAGAATTATTACTTTGAAAATTAAAAGAGGAGAACCAGCTGAAACATATATACGATTATCTGCACCATGCAATGTTAATTATACAGAAGAGCAGAAAGATGAATTCTTTGACGATCTGTCTGATGAGGTAGAGAAAGTTGAGGGAAGTAGCATACTATATGTAATGGGTGACTTCAACGGAAGGGTAGGAAATAACAGAAGAGAATACGAACAGTTTCTAGGTCCACATTCAGCTAAGAACAGTGATAGAAATTGAAATGGTCAAAGAATATTGGATCTATGCAGCCAGCACAATATTTTTATTACGAACACATTCTTTGACCATAGAGATTCACAACATTACACTTGGTACAAATGGAATGATTTCTCCATCAAGAGCCAGATTGACTTTATACTTACCAGAGTTCAAGGAAGAAGGAGAATTCTTGATTCAAGAGCAATCCCTAATGGTCTATCTGACACTGACCATAAAACGGTAGTGTTATCAGCAAAACATCTTACATTAAAGAAACACAGAAAGAAATTAACCAAAAACAAGGATCTCATCAAGATAGCAAATCTGAAACAGGAAGGAGTAAAAGAACAGTTACAACAGAAAGTAGAGACAGCATTCAAACAACTTCCACATGTAGTTGGCAATATTGAAGAAGAATGAAGTAAATATGAAAACACTATGCTTAGTATTGCAGAAGAATTATGTGGAAAACGGAAGAGTGGAAACAGACGGGGAAATAACAAATTTTCACCTTGGTGGTGCGAAGAAGTAAAAGACCCAATTAAAAAGAAAAAGGACTTATATAAACAGTGGATAAAATCAAAGAAAGAAGAAGATTATATACACTATAGACTGCAAAGGAGAGAAACCAACAGGAGTGTCAAGAAAGCAAAACAAGCATCCTGGGAACGTTTCGGTGAGTCATTAGCAGAAAATTAGAAAACAGCCAGCATAACATTTTTCAAAGTAGTTAAAAATATGCGGAAAAGAGATGAGAGCTACAACCCCACTGAAATAATTAAAGATAAGATAGGAAGGCCATTGATAGATCCACCCGAGATAGCAGAAAGAAGGAGGGAATACTTCAATGAGCTCTTTAATCCTCTAGGAGATCATCAGGAAAGAACAACTAAAGAGCACAGAGCAACAGTGTTGGAACCACACATAATAATGGATGAAATAGAAAAAGTCATTAAGCAGTCTCCCAAATATAAAGCACCAGGAGCTGATAGATTACCAACAGAAATAATTCGAACAGCAGGTGAAAGCAGCATCAGATGGCTTCACATAATATTTAATGCAGCATGGGTACAACAAACTGCCCCTATTGATTGGCAACATGCAATAGTTATACCATTGTGGAAGAACAAAGGAAGCAAACGAGAATGAGGTCAATACTGAGTCATCTTTCTTTTAAGCCATGTTGGCAAAATGTATGCCAAGGTAATAGAAACAAGACTGAGATGAGTGATAGAACCACAGCTGGCAGAAGAACAGATGGGATTTAGGAGAAATAGAAGCTGCACAAATGCAGTCTTCACACTTAAACAGTTAATAGAAAAAAACATTGAATACAATAAGAACTTATTTGTGGCATTCGTAGACCAGGAGAAGGCATTTGACAGAGTCGACAGACAATTATTATGGAAAGTAATGGCAAGATATGGGGTAAGCGAACACCTCATCGAAGTGTGCAAAAGTTTATACAGGGATTGTAGAAGTGTAGTTAAAATAAATCAGGGAACATCTCATCCATTCACAGTAACATCTGGTGTAAGACAGGGGTGTGTCTTATCACCACTGCTGTTTATCACCTACATCGACAGTATATGCAAGAATGCCAAGCGCATGAATGAAAATGTTAGTAAGATCAACGAATTACTCTTTGCAGATGACCAGGCCTTGATAGCAGATACAGCCATGAAACTGCAACAAGATCTAACATCCATGAATGAAGAATGTAAAACAAATTATATGAGAATCAACACTGAAAAGACAGAAGTAATGTCAATATGAAAAAAGAAGACAGATCTAAACATAGCAATAGAGTGCAAAGGCATTAAACAGGCATCTGAGTTTAAACAGGCATCTGGGAACTACATTTACCGAAGATGGAAAATTGGATAAAGAAATTAACATTAGATGCTGTAAAGCAAACCAAGTATTGTGACAGCTAGCTCCCCTCTTACAGCATAAGACAATCCCAATCAGCACAAAGAGACATCTTAATCAAAGCATATTTATTCCAACTCTTTGTTACCAGTGCCAGACAAGGTCACTCACAACAAACCATAAAATAAAATTAGTAACCATGGAGATGAGATGTCCGAGAAGGGCTGTAGGAGTGACCATAGGAGATAAGATCAGGAATGAGATCATAAGAGAAAAAGTCGGCACAGAACCAATTCTAAATTACATACGAAGAAAGCAGGTGAAATGGTTTGCCCACCTAGAGAGAATGCCTTGTGACACCATACCATACAAAGCATACATGGAAAGAGAAGGACGTAGAGCACGAGGCAGACCAAGAACAAACTGGAAGGATAACATCAGAGAAACTCTACAACAGCACGATGTGCCTATGGTCGAGGCGGCCAAAAGAGCTAGAGACGGAACCTTATATCTCCCTCGACACCCACAGCGGTAAAAGAGGAAGTGAAGAAGAAGAAGAGAAGAAGAAGAAGAAGATATTCATCGAGTCACTAAGCATGCACACGTGTGTGAGCTCTTTAGTACCAAGCCATGCTAATGCCCTCATTACAGAGATAGTTTCCATTATAGCTGATAGTTGTAACAGCAAAAGTGCTGTTCATCTTCTTGATGGTTTTTCCCCTTTTGCGCTTACTGTGAATGCTCATGCACTTCGTTTGTCCCGAATTATTGATCCATCTGTGTAAACTATAGCATTACCCTCATCTGTGTTTTTATCAATCAGTGTTCTGACTAAAGTGTACACAATGGCATAAATCTCCTCTCTGCAGCTTCCATCAAGTGTGATGTGGACTGTAATTTCATTGGCTGTGTCCCCCTCGACTGTATATATACACACTATGGATAGATAGCTGTTTATTCACATATAGAGACAGGTAGACAGTTATACATTTATGTTTGGAGCAGGAGGCAATTCCAAAATAATGTCAGTAAGGCGAAAACCATGTTCTGTGGCATCAGTAGTACGTGGTACAGAGGGTAGGTATTATTTGAGGAGTATTCCTCTAGGCTCCTTGTTTAATAGGTCCCAAAGAAAAGAAAACTAAGCCACCACCACCAGATTGTGGCTCGTATTTTTGGTGGAAGCTACTGTTTTTTCTTATATATCTTATTGGTGGTTTGGTGGCTAACTCGGTGGTCTGTTGGCTCACTCGTGTTTTGATCGATGGCTCTTTGTGTTGGTGGCTAGCTCGTATTTGGATGGATGGCGTGTTTATTTTATGTGTGGTCTTAGATATATTAAAGTAAAATTAAAACTTTAACTATTTTAGATATTGAATATAAGGTCGGGATAAATATTTCTTAAGTGCACTATTGAAAAGATCAAAGGTTAAATTTAAAAATCTGTTCAAAAAGTTCAAAAATTTTTAAAAAGTTCAAAAGTGTTTACAAAATTCAAACATTTTAAACAGTTCAAAAATGTTTTTTTTTTTAAAGTCAAAAATGAAAGTTGAAAATTAAAGGCTGTCATGAAGAACTTAACGACAAAAGACGGTTGTCGGATATAGATAGCAAATGAGCCAGAAAGGGAAGGGGGGGGGAGGCGTCTCTCTCTCTCTCTCTCTCTCTCTCTCTCTCTCTCTCTCTCTCTCTCTCTCTCTCTCTGTGTGTGTGTGTGTCTCTCTGTTGGCTTTTAAGTTTCTTCTTCCATTCTATTGGTGGATGTTCATTTATTGTTTTTATTTTAATTTGCTCTGCGGTCTTTTCGAAGAGAGATAACATAATAAAGCTAGGAATTTTATTGGTTGTGCCCACCTCGACTGTATATATTATATACACACTTTTTATAGATAGCTGTTTATTTACATATAGAGACGGGTAGACAGTTATACATTTATACAAAGAAACAGTTATCTGCACTTTATAACAGATACAAATATAGACACACAACAAGTGTTTCCATTATATATATATATATCTATTTTTTTCAATATTGAAGTCTGTGTAGACATCTTATATACTTTTAACACGGTAGAGCAACCATTTTGAGACAGACAATATCATTCTTAGTTATGGGCCCACGCTGGAGACACTCGTTCATCTCCCTGATAGCGGAGCCTACGGCCAGTGGTGAAACCATCTTTGTGCACAAATCTTGGACATTTGGGCGATATGGTTGACCCGGTACCAAGGAGATTTTTGTATGCTACAGGTAATGTCAATCCCTGTATGAAAATAAGGAAGGGTATTATCTTTAATAAAGGTCTTCCTGATATGGAGCAATGGCAAACGGATAGTTGTTGAAGTCTCTTTGCTGGCCGAGACACTCAACAAAGCTACGAAGCTGTTTATCTAAGGTAGTCACCATCGCAACATCAACGTAGTTAATATTGTGAAAAATTTGTTTGGGAATAGAAAAGAACAAAGAACCATCAGTTTGAACACACATTTTATCATAATTTTCAAAAACCTTTGGGACGGCTCACATATTACCAACCTGGCCAAACAGATGTATCCTGGCCGCTTTGCCTACGTCAAAGAAAGCTTTAAAGATGCGATAACTGAACGTCACGGTTATTTGCTATTTGACCTTAGACAGGAAACACTGGACCAACTAAGACTACACAGCAAGATAACTCACCGTCAACATTAGATTGTTTACGTACTTAAATTATATCCAACAAGCATGAACGACATGGTGAGATGCTGCGCTTTTTGTTCGATGCGAAATCCGGCACAGCCAATGACGTATTTAAAACTGACTCATTCACCTTCATATAGTCACTCTGTGACTGCTACCAAAACGTATTAAGGGGCAGTGTTGCCCTGACACAGGATCAGAAGAGTCATTTGTGTTGATACAAAAACACCTCAGAGCGCTCACCAAAAAGAAACTCAGTCAAAAAAAAAAAAAAAAAAAAAAAAAACGGAAATAGGTTTTGAAGCACGGCGGTTTACCTCTTCTTCTTCGCCTTTCCGAGCCCTTGAGGTTCATTGCTGCAGATATCTCCTAATTCCACTCATCTCTCTTGTTGGCTTTCTCTTTCCAGTATGTGACGCCAACTGTTTGCAGGTCTGTCTGGACGTTATCTCTCCATCGTCTTCTTGGTCGGCCTCGTGATCTACGACCATTCAGCTTCCTTGTGTGTACAGTTTTTTTTACCACGGTTTACTTGGGGCTTTTTTAGCTCCGATACTAAGCGTGGTGAAAGGCATCTTGGGTTTCTAACCATGACCAAGAAAATTATATTGATTGTTCAGTACTTGCGGACTCAAAAAGCTTATTTTCTACCCGATACAGTCAACGATAACCAACGAGTTTTAGAAACGCACATGCAATACGTCCTGGAAAATGAAGAGCTGTCACCTCACGACAAAGCCCAACAATATCAACAGACATAACCGTGTTACTTGACTCGTCTTGATCAGTACAGACACAAGTTGTTGGAAGTAGTTGACATCAAAACGTCTTCCACAGCTACAGAACACCAACAGCAGCAGAAGCCGGCGCCGACCATGCTTAGGGACGAAACCGCCGACACGTCGATTCAGTTGCCACCTATTCGAAGTTTCTAAAAGTTTTTATTCATAAAGGCTGCTGAACCGGATACACCACCAGTATTGTCGTATACGCTCAGACAAAGGAAGGCGAACAGGTCTAAAATACCTTCACCCAGGTGGGAACAATAGCCGCGTCACTGACAAAACATTTTTACAACCTAGTGTATATAATAGAGCTGTCACTTAAAAACCTTTTGACCACACAGATCAAAGAATAGCAATTCATAAATTAACGTATACTCTGCATAAACTATTTTGTTGACTCAGAGTTGCATTGTTACAAAACCAGCGCGGAGCAAAAAAGCTAACATTAAATTATTTTTAAAACTCAGAAAAAGTGCGATTGAAACAGTTAAATTAATGCAACAAGTTTATGGAGATAATTGTTTATCTCGTGCACAAATTTTCAGGTGGTATTGAAAAAATGGTGTGGAAAAGATTACTAATGCACCTAGATTTGGACTCCAAATTTCTGTTTGTAATGATGAACTCATTGCAAAATTTAGAGAACGCATACACAAAGAAAATTGTTTTACTGTGACGATGATAGCAGATGAATATGGTGTTAGTAGCGAGACCATTTATAACATTTTAGTGCAAAGTTCTGCCTCCCCCACCCCCCCCCCCCCAAAGTTATTTGCCGATTTGTATCACATTCGTTGTCTGATGAACAAAAACATCAGCGGGTTGAGTACCCAAGAGAAATCATCAAAACAAGAATTTTTGGCCTAAAAACAAGTGTGTGTTCTCAGCATTCCACCCTATTCCCCAGACTTATCTCCCTGTGATTATTTTCTATTTCCAAAATTAAAGTTACAATTGAAAGGACGCTTCTTTAACGATACTGATGACATTCAAAGGGCCGTAATATCGACTTTAAGGGCCATAATAACAGAAGAACGACAGATATCGTTCCAATGTTAGTTAGATCGTGCCACTTGCTGTATCAGTGCACAAGGGGCTTACTTTGAATTAGATATAGGTTATATCTTCAACTGTTGATTATTTAAATTTATAGAATTAGTCTCATTACCTAATTGTCGGACCTTTGTAGTATAATAAAGACAACTAGGTGTATTGACGGAGGGCATAGCAAGTATATATGTTATATAGTATACAACATAGCAGTGGTAAAATATATATAGGGCTTGGGGGGGGGGGGGGGGAGACGCATTATCATCATTTGCCTTACCCACAGGCGTAGGCGATCATTTCTTCCTAAGGTCTCGACCTATTAGCTATAGTGTATTTTAAACAATTATACCTCGGTTGTTTTATGATGTACACACAATGGTATTAGTTGTATTATTTGGTAACATACAAAGTTCCTTGTAGTACAGTGTTCTTTGTTACTTTATATTATGTTGTGTTGGTCTTTCATTAAATGGACGTTTAAAGAAGCATATATATAGATGCACATATTGTTGTTCATCCATCACGAGTGATGAAGACCACTTTTCATCCAAAGTAGTAATGATCAATGAATATGAGTACTAAGGTGGCTGATTTGTCTAATATGAATCCGAAAAGTTCTTGAGCAGTCTGGACAACAGGTGGACGCCGCAGTAAGTTTGGGGTTAGCGATGCGGTTCTTTCTAGCTTGCCTCCGTTTCTCTGCCTGTGCAAACTCTGCTGCCTTGCAGTCTAATGCACCATGTCTGCGAAATGTACGCCAGCCAAAATGGTCCTGTATAGCAGCTTCCCAATAGATGTACGTAGAGATCGATAGACAGCTGTACAGGTACGCAGGCACACACAGAGAGGTATAAAAGTGCTTCCTCCATATCTCCCCCCGGAGGACTTCACAAAACAGTCCGATATTTTAGAGGGTGGTAAGAGCCGGTTTCCTGGCTTTCTGATGCTTTTAACTACCACAGAACATCTAGAACTGGGCTCAACCCCAACCCACCTACGTCTCACAAGAAAGGGCGCCTAGGTCCCACGACTGTCTGTTTGAGGGGAGATATTGGGATACAACCGGTATATATATATATATATATATATATATATATATATATATATATATATATATATATATATATATATATATATACACGTACAGTCTACGTGTGCTGCTTTGCAAGTCTTGCAAGGCACGAAAGTTGCAACCGAGGTGTCTGGTCTAGTGGCGCTTGTTAAAGCTGCTATGCTGGCGTGGAAGGGCCCGAAAAAGTCAAAATATTCAAAGAACCCAACCCCGTTATAGTACAGACCGACCCAGTGTTAACCTGGCTGGTTGATTGCGTCAGTGTTGATAAAAAAGCTGCGGTCTATTTATAGGTGAAATGAATAAGTAGCTGATCACGAGCCAAAACGTGTATGAGATATGCTTGGTGGACAACGGAATCAGAGTATTTGGCGTATCTGCTGTGTATTCGTGGTATTAGGCGTAGTCCTGTAGCACATAAAGCGTCTGGAAATTTCAAGGATCGGGTTGAGCATAGACTACAATTTTTAATGGTTCGGGTGTGAAGGCTGAGAACTTAAATTCCAAAGACAACGCCTCTGCTTTATGCATCTCGAACTGATCCCCAAACAACATGCTAGGACTGAGATCAAAGGCATAAAATATGTAGTCATTCTTTAATTTATGTACTCAGTGTCATTACCAGCACTTTTGTCAGCCAGACCCATGAGGAGCAAAGTTCCCCCCCCCCCCCCCCCAAAAAAAAAGCTTTCACCTAGTGAATATTTTGATAATCCTGTCTTTATCGTTTTACTAGACACACTACGACCGTATACTGTCAAGTACAAATACGTCAACCCACAGTACTGGAAACTGAATGTCTTAGTCTTGTAGGAGCCGTTTAAAACTACATAGTGTCCAACCAAAAGTCTGCTGTGTGAGTCTGTCTTGGATGTGAGACAACATGCCTTTGGGCATATAGATGGATTCAGATTAACGCGTTTTTCAATGATTGTTTGCATTAGTTATTGGTTAAGGCTTTCTTATGGGCTAGAGAGATGGCCGGATTTAATTTGGTTTTTCTAACTATCAAAGTAGCGTGCGTTATAAACGACCTTTATCCAATAGTTGCATAATAAGCTATAAGATTGAAGACGTCTTGAGAATAGGTAAGTTTTATCTTAACATCCACACCATTTAATAGTTAGCCGTCTTGGGCAAACATGTCGGCGTGTAAGCGCCCCATCATATGAGTTTCATGACTGGTGTCTGCTAACTGTCGAAGTTTTGTTAGTCCTTTATCAACAATATCTTGAGAGCGTCATCCATAAATCTGGTGTGTCACTGAGTTACACTTAAAGAGGCCCCTTCTTGGCATAAGGGCAGAATGCAAGTCGGCCTGTGTGCCCAATTTTCAACCCTTTGAAAAAAAAAGTTTGTTCGTTCGTTCGTTCGTTCGTTCGTCACCATAACTCATGTGGCTTTTACATAGGATCTAATGATGAGTGTTTGTGCTAGGTGTAATCAAAGTATTGTTCAGGGCAACGATGAATTATTATTATGAATTATGCATGTAATAGTTGACTGGCACCACTGCAGTATCTGGTGGTAAATTGTCGCCATTGCTTATGGTGACGTTGGCTCTGTCATATAAAAAAGTGTTGAAAATATCTAAGTATTCTTCTCTGTTTCCATAGATGGCAAACTGTATAGGGACCAGAGGCTAGCAAGGCCAGCAGATATAATTCCACAAACTGACCCTATTTGACAGCTGTGTTTGTTGATAAAACGCTCAACAAACCCAAATCTGTGTAAAGACTTTCACACGAATTTGAATTAATCAGAGACAATATCAAAGATATCTGAGTACTTATTTTATGATATGGATGGCGTTATTTGAGAGAACAACGAGGTCGGGATCGACGTTTCAAATCTTTTACACAAAGATTCACTTTGTCTCTGGCGTCTCTGAACCCTGCTGCCTGTTTGGTTGCCGACCACGTGATCAACAGCTTCTTTAAGTAAGCACTTCCCCCTTCCTTGGCGTGCTCTTTGAACGCTTCTCTTACTTTCCTATCCACTAAACCAAGCGAGAATCATACGGCTCAAACCACTGATGAAACTAGTAAGATCATGTCGATGTTGATTTCTCCCGCCGAAAAAAAAAACAACAATTATTTCTCAAAATGTGCTTAATTTCGCCTCGCACAAGATGCGCAGCCTTTCACTATGTTGCTTAAGTTAGTCCTGCTATGTATGCTACCCTGTGGAGTTTTCTTATTGTGCGTAGATAGTCCACAGACAACCAAGACAGACTAGTGACTTTTGGGATAGACCTTTTGACACCCTGGAAAGACTGGCCGGGTGAAAACTGGCCCTCTGGCAAAAGAGGGTCGAGTGAGGACCCGGCTGATCACCCCTAACTCAGTGTAATTAACTAATTGCGACAACCAATAATGAAATATGCCCTCAGGGTCCTCCGAAAAAGGGGGGGGGGGGGAGGGGGAATGAAGGACCCAACTTTAACAATACCAACAGTAACGACAATGCCAGTCCCCGAATCTTGATTTTTGCCCAACGACCGGGCTGGGCATGCACCTGTGGGAAACGCTTTACAGGAGAGCATAATCTAAGAATGAAATAAGAGGGCAGTACGCAGTAAGCGTCAGTGCATAGCTACTCCTGTAGTTAATGAGTCGTCGGGGGCGACGGGCAGGGTATCCCCCAATCGCCCATAGAGGCACAAGACTTTTATCACTGAGGCGCAACCTTGCTGATTTCTGACGACGTGCGGGCTAAGATCAAGTTTTAGCCGCAAGCGATAAGGTGTCATGGTGTAAACTGGACGGTAATCTGTGTGAGATAAATAATGGTGAGTTAAAGAAAACAAAATTGCTAGATGACAAGCAGGCAAGATTTGGTGACATAATTTGCACGCACTGTGCCTACAAGTATGGGACAGCAAGGGAAAAGCAGGAAGCAGAGGGACATTGAAAAGTGCCAAGCTGACAAGAACAAACTTAGAAAACGGTTCAAAGCCGCCACGGGCAGCGAACGGGAATGGCTGTACAAGGTCTGGTTGTACCTGAGAGCCAGATACAGTGCCCTCTGTCACGCCGAGCTTTTCTGCACGAACAGAAGGGGAACCAAAAGTTAAAGAGAGAAATTCTGAGGGACCCATTCCAGTTTGCCTGAGGCCTGTAGGAGCAACCAAAGTCTGGGACTCTGGTAGTCAGTCAAGAGGAGTTAGAGTCACATCTACTGAAGATGTACTTTGACGGGACAAGGAACGAAGCTTTTGATGACAATCCAGAGATTACAAGCAGCCTGATGCTGTCTGAGTTGCCGAAGGCAAAGTTTAGAACAATGCCTTCCTCTTGATCTGCAGAAGTCAGTCAGTCAGTCAGTCTGGAGAATGCGAGCATGATCTGGGAGAGTATTCAGAGAGTTAAGGCAAGTATATGGTTGGAACACGCCAACATCTATGGGGCGGTACCCCATTAGCTATTGTGGCATGCACTCCGCATGTTCCACGTAGCCACACAGATCACCGAAATTATCGAACAATACTTCTCTATTTTCGCCATACGCTTCTCTACCGTGACGTTTACGGCGAGATGGACTGAACTCCAGGTTGGGAAAGCGATGGGATGTGCGATTTCGCCTGTACTGTTGGCCGTGCAGGTGATGTTAGATAAGGACTTCAGATTGGGGATTATTGGATGCTGCCACTGAGAGCTTTCATGGACGATACGATTATTATTACGGGCAGCGAAGGTAATGCTATTCTAGAAAGGTTGGATCGCGTTGTCGAATGGTGCATTATGCAATTCAAGCATCAGAAATCCTTGAGTCTGTAAATCGTGAAGGGCAAGGTGATGGCGATCAGTTTGACGGTGACAAGGAAAACGATCCCCACGGTTCTAGAGGAATCAGTGAAGAGCCTCGGTCGCGTCTACGATTCCCGGTTATCCGATAGAACGGAAGTCCAGCGCATACCTGAGTCAGTGACAACAGGTCTACATGCAATCGAGCAATGCAGGCTGATCGAAAAGTTCAAGGTGTGGTGCCTCCAGTTTATGTTGATCCCTAAGCTTCTCTGACCGCTGCTCGTTTACGAGGTCAACATGACAGCAGTGGAGGCGATAGGGAAAAAATTATTAATACCGCCGTGGGGAGGTGGCTCGAAGCTCCGCCTTGTCTGACTGATTTCGCTCTGTATTGTAAACAGGCTAAGCTGGTACTCCCATTCAAGTCCATAATGGAAGAGTTAAAAGTCAGCAAGATGAGACTCGCGATGATGCTGCGCGAGTCCTCAGACCCCATAGTAGCAGCTGTAAAGCCCCCTCTCATAACAGGCACGAAGAGAAGGTCCTAGATGGGATAGAACCTGCCCAGCAAGCACTAAAATTGCAAGAGGTCATGGTGTACACATAAACCAACCGACGCGGCCTAGGGCACCAGAAAGTCAGTTGGTGGTCGAAAGCCTCAACGAAAGAACGCAGAGCCATTGTAATACAGCAGATCAGGAACACCGAAAACGAAACTCGGGTCCAAAGAGCAGCCCAGCAGTTGCAGCAAGGCCAGTATCTCGGCCTCGAGAGCGCCTTGCCACGAACACTCACCTGGGGCGAGATCTGGGAAATGGCACCGCTGCTACTGAGTTTTGTAATCAGATCTGCCTACGACGTTCTATCCTCGCAATCAAAAATGCTGAAATAGCATGTGACCACCGACCTGACATGCCGACTTGAGTAGTATTATCCGCGCTAAGGAAAGCCCTAGGTCAGGGGCGGTATATATGGCGCAAAAAAAAAGTCCTAAAAGAGTTAGCAGGCATTGTGGACCAAGGCAGGATGAGAGCCAACGCAAGGCCAGTCCTACCGACACCCCCCCCACCCCCTTTTTTCCCCTCCATGTCCTTCCTTAAGGCGGGGCAGATTTATAAAGATAAAATCCACAAAGTCGCACACTCTCTATCAGTACTTGACGGTGGAAGGGTCTGGTTACTGGCTATCGACCTGCCAGGTTTTGAGAGGTACCCAGATTTAATCAGAAAGACCGATTCATGTTCAAGACTTTTTGTAACAAACAATCCTCTGTAAAATTAAATGGATAGGGGACAAAACAGTGCATCTTGGGCAGATTCTATCGCATCGTGGAGAAGGATTTCGGCCCGAAAGAAGCTCTTTAGATAAAATAGTTACTTTCAAACTTATTTCAGAAGATTTATTTTAAAAAAAAAAAAAGCTATATTTTGAATTTCACCGATTTTAAGAAGTTGTTTGATAGTTTACACAAAATATAAATTTAGTGAATTTTGGAATGTCGTGGATTATGATAAACCAATAAAACTAGTACGCATTATCAAAGTATTGTCTGAAAGGTTCTGCGAACGAAAGATGTTTAATTGACTGGTTTGCAATTGAAGCTGGAGTATTTGATCTCTGCTCGTATTTGATAGTTACTGACTGGCTGATAAAACAATGCTATGCTGACAGGGCGGAGAACACATAACTGAAACATGACAATTTTGCAGATGATATTGTTCTGCTCATTAAGAATAGCAATGATACGCAACGACAAACAGACAGAAAATATTGCAGTTTTCCATTTGAGTGGGTGGTAATTTCTGCATCATTTCCAAACAGCAACTCTCTGATTAAGTCCCTTCTTTATCCTAGTTTTAGCCGCCTTCAGATCGAAAATGCGTGATTATACCATCCTCCTTTTACTCGAAAGGCATATTACAAAAGGGAATGAGAAGTATATTCCAAAGAGTGTAGAAACAAGTGACCCACCCACCCACACACACCCGCACACACACACACACACACACACACACACACACATTCAAAATGAAGTAAGTCACTAAAGAGCGGCTCATCTCACTTGTGTCTATGTATATATACACATGTTCTTAGATGCAAAATAATTGAATGCATTAAAATTCATAAATTCATACCGTTCATGTCCTAAAGAACTGTTGACTTCTTGATCTAATGCTATGAACATTGAAATACAACGTATCCTCATTTCCACTGTTCACGTTATTCCCATTCTTTGGCGTCATTTATAATTAACCCAGTTATTACAATGATATTTTGTTTCGTGCTGTCAATATATTTGAAATAGAGAGTTTTTGGCTCCATTGTTTCACAGTCCGATCAGCTTGTGTTACAGGCAAACTAGTGTAAATTAATTATAGACAGCTGTGAACTGACGTAGACTAGGGCGCCACGGCCTGCTTCTGTCAACCAGAGGCATTCTTAACGGCCACTGATCGGTTACGCCCTTCTGAAGTCGGGTAATCCCCGGCCTAAACGGTGATTGTTCACCACAGCCTGTGTGCTTCAACAGATGCTTGGAGTTAGGATATAATGCCAATCGTAGGCTGTAAAAACCACCGCACTGCACAAACACAAACACACACACACAGACACACACACAGAGACACACACAGAGAGAGACACACACACACATAGACATAAGACGCACCACACACAACGAAATGAAATTTCAAGCGCCAGGTTGCAACTCAGAATTCCATACCTACGTGCAAACGAGCATTCCACTAACCTTGAAGATTTGAGGAAAACGACTGCAGTTGATGCCCAACTTAGTCAAACTTAGCATAGGCATCGTTGGACTACAGGAGGACCGCCTCTTCGAATATATATACATTATAAGGGGGGAAAAAAACCTAGGCATTGTTTTGGAAAAGCTGGGACCACGGAGATTTGCAGAGAAGAATTTACTGTTGTGGTTAACTCTTTGAGTCCCAAGGAATGCATCATACGTTCATGGCTTCCCACCTAGAAGCCCAATGAACGCATGATGCGCCGATTTTATGACTTTATTTAATACCCCCTGGGCTTGTGATGCTAAACCCCCTGGGACTCAAAGAGTTAAGGAAGAGTCTAGCCAGAGACAATTGCAGACGAATAGTCTCTACGACTGTCTACTTCTTGTTATTATATTTGCTTGTTATTTCAAAAAGAAAACCATGCATTCAATGTGACTGTTACAAATGCTAGCTATAAATACCCCAGACCAGAAATTAAACTCAACGATAGGTCAGACAATAATAACAATTAGCAGATAAACAACAAAGAGTTTCGGAGAAGATAATGTTAATATCTAACTGAGTTGTAATGTCCCCTTGTTTAGAGTGGGGAGGGGGAATAGACCCAACTCCCCTCAACAATGCGATCAACTGGGAGTTTGCTGATATTAGATATGTTAGACAGAAGGGAGCAGATATCGCAGCCTAACTGTAAATCACAACCAATACAACGTACCAGCCGCCCTTTTGAAGGTGGACACAAAAAACGAAGAAGAATCTCAAGATTAAAACAAAAACTCTTGTCTGAAAAGCACGTGTCTTTTTCATCGTCGTCACACTTAGTAAACTTACATGCACCAAGACAATGAGACAGATAGCTTTCACGATTACTCATTCCCATATACCCCTCCCAGTCCCCACCCCCGGGAAAAAATAGCACAGAAAGTGTACATGTTCTTTCTAAGCTGCTGAACGGTTCACTGTTTATCCCCTATATCATATTTAAATGAACCTGCATATGTGGCTGAATAGTCTTCACATGCTACGATTCCACCCTTCCCGTAAAGGTGATAACTATGAAGAAATCAGGGAGCTCTACATGGTAATTTCTACCAGTCCATTTAATGAAGCTTTTTGTTGTAGCTCACGTGACACGCTATTTACGGAAAACGCTGTACGTAGTCATGAAGATCCAGGATCTGCAGGTGCTACAATGCCATATCTCTGTCGGAGACAATACCGGTAACTGTAGTTATATATGTACATAGCAATGATTTTTATTGGCCTTTTGGGAGGTTGCTACGATGAAGTTAACTTGTCCTGCTTGGTGAACTATCAACACTCTTTCTTCTTTACATTGGTTTTGTCTGATCTTTTTGTTTTTTAATCAACTGTGGAAACATCATTGTTGATTTGAATATTTGAGACGTCTGGCTTATATAGCCACTGTTTGCCTATAGTGCATTACAATTGATATACATGTTTCTTCTTTCTTTCTTGAAGTTCCATTCCTGTTACTTTTTCCTAAGGTTAGGTAAATTACCTGATTAATTTCAGGTGTTGGTCAGAAATAGGGCAGTTGAAAAGTGATCTGAATACAACAAAACTACTATAGTCCTCATCCCCGAGTAGTGTCTGTTGGTTTACATCTGGATCTGGGATCACTCCTGAAAGATCTACCAACAAAATTGAAACCTTCCTTAACAAGATAGCCATTTCCCATCGTGACAGTCATGCGGTCTAAATCCTCCATAGGGTGCCAACTGATATATTAAAATACTACTCTAGCATCATATGGCCAAAGCCCCTTAACGGGTAATAAGGAGGCCTTTGTCCATTTAACAAATGTTGACACAGAATTTGAACTTTTTTTCAACAAAGAGATCAACGGCAAGACAATCGCGTCGAATCGGTTCTAAAGGTTAACACAAATTTCAAATAAAATTACACGTAAATCCTAGTGGGAATTTTAATCAACTCTGATGCCGTATTTTCTGCTCACAGTCAGCAGCTGCTTGTGCACTTTTACAATTTCCAACATCTCATCTACAGAGTGTGTCATCGCGTTTTCTTAAAACAATTCTCTGTCAAATACAGAAATAGAACATAGAGTGTCAACTTCCAATACATCACTATCGTATGAAAAGCTTTCCTCTTCCAGACAGGCCCAAGAGAGTCATTGATTTCAGATTCATTGTTATTGTTTAGTTTTAATTGCGTGTTCAGTATATTTTTCAGTATGGATTTGTCACCATTAGCATACATATTAATTTTATCATTACTATTAGTATTTCTTTTAATTTTATTGCTTTTCACATCCCATTTACAAGACAAACGATTTCCCAACGTTCAAGTACTTAATTTATGTTGCTGCGAAACCAAACGTTTTAATGAATTAGCTGCTTTTCTTTGAATAAAATAGTTTTTATGAGAGAGTAGGTTCTTCCAAAGCAAAATATTTAGCTATTTAGTATTTTCTCTGTTGGTCTCCCGCTGCCTCTCTAACCCTCTTGTCCGTTGCTGTTCTTGCTGTCTTCTTTGACCTCCCTCGGGCTTTCGATACAGTTTGGAAAGAGGTCCTACAACTAAAACTGCTACAGGCAGGAGTTGTGCACAACATATACAAGTGGATCAAATACTTTCTTTTCCAACGCAGAGCCAGATTCAGAATTGATGGAAACATCGGCAAACTGGCAAAACTAAGAGAAGGAGTTCCCCAGGGCAGAACGATAGCACCAACTCTGTTCCTGATTTACATAAATGATATCAAAGCAACCTGCCACCAGCACGTTCATAATACCCTACATGCTGATGACTTTGCAGTTTGGACAGCCTCCGAATACACTACCACAGCCTCATATCTGTTACAGAAAACTGTGGAAAATGTAGAAGCCTGGACCGAAATGTGGGATCTAAAGCTAAATAATTCAAAAATCACAGCATCACTTTTCTCCCTCTCCCCCCCCCCCCCCCAAGAAAAAAATCGAAATTTGGGTAAAAAAACCAGCTCATTCCACAGACTGACACTCCTACCTTTCTTGGCGTTACACTTGATTCGCGACTAACTTGGAAGTCACACGTAGAAGCAGTACAGGGGAAAGCATTCAAGAAGCTTGCAGTGATGAAAAAAAAATTTGCGGGTACCACATGGGGCACTAACTCCAGAATCCTAAAACAAGTATATACTGGAGCAGTCAGGCCAATCATGGAATGTGCCTCCACTGCATGGGCTGCAGCAGCCAAGACAACAATGGGAAAACTGGACAAGATTCAGAATATGGGATTAAGGATTGTTCTCGGAGCCATGAAAACCACCCCCATCAGAGAGATAGAGAGGTTTGCAGATACTGAACCACTCGAACTCAGAAGACAATACAAAACTCTTTTACAGTATCAGAAATTAAAAAGACTTCAAAGTCACCCACTGCATTTTAATTTCAAGAGAGAACAAAAAACAGACTGAAGCGTCAGAGCACCAACCACCTTGCTAGAGAACTGTACAGACAGCACAAAGATCTGCTTGAAAGAGATGTAGCACTGTGCGAAAAACTTAGGCCAAAACCATGGACAAGCAAGCCAGAGAAGGCAAATGTAGTCCTAAAGGTACCAAGGATCACTTTAAAAGATGCCCAGACGGAGACACAACAGAGAACCCTGGCTCTTGCTATGCTTGATGAGAAGTATCCAAACACCACTTGGACTCAGGTTTTCACCCACGGCTCTGCTACAGATGCAGTCAGAAAGGGGGGTTGTGGAATATACATTAAACCCCCTAGCAGTAGAGCAGAAACTCTCTCTCTACCAGCAGGTGACATCTGCACGAACTTCAGAGCTGAGGCAACTGCCTTTTTTTCTGCAGTCCAACATCTCAATACTCAAGAACACAGAGGGCACAAAATTGTTATACTTAGTGACTCATTGCCTGTTCTCCAAGCACTATCAAGCAAAAAACAAGACAAACTAATTGCAGATTTAAGGACCAACATTGGCTCACTCTCCAAGGAAGCAGAACTGGTCTTGCAGTGGATACCAGCCCATTGTGGTATTCAAGGAAATGAGAGAGCAGATGAGTTGGCAAAAGCTGGGAGTAATCTTCCACAACCTCATCTACCACACAGCTACAAGGGAACTAAAATAGTGCTAAAGCAGTCTTTCAAGCAGGAGTGGAAAAGGCAGAATCGAGATTACAGACCAGAGAGTGACAGCATAAACAAACTCAACATGAAAGAACAAACATCAATTTTTAGACTTCGGTCTGGACACTGTGGTCTTCGAGGATACCTGTACAGGATAGGCATAAAAGAATCTGCTGCCTGTGATTGTGGAGCAGAAAGACAGACCCCTGAGCACATACTGCAGTACTGCCCTTACCTCTCCCAGCAAAGACTGTGGATCTGGCCCAGGGGATCCACATTGCGAGAGAAGCTATGGGGGACCGGTGGCGACCTTAAACGCACAATCCTATTTTTGACCCAGATGGGACTCAGTGCTTAGCATGACTGACGTTGAACGCAGAAGAAGAAGAAGAAGAAGACGTCCGTTGTCATAAAGTACTCCAATGTTCCTCTTTTCACAACACGTCTACAAATTTTAACTGCTTTTTTCGCCAGTCATTTTCTTTCAAAACTTCTTTATTTTTGCCTTTTGTGTGTGTGTGTGTGTGTGTGTGTGTGTGTGTGTGTGTGTGTGTGTTTGTTTGTTTGTGTGTGTGTCCATACTGTTCTTATCATTGTTCTTTAAAAGAAAATCTCCGCAGCATAAATATGATTTGTAGCTAATCGACTGATTGGCCACGATACACTTTATGGAGTGACTTTATACAGCTTTGAGAAGGTACATCAATAAACTAGAGATTCTTCATCCAGTAAAATCATTTTTTAAAACTATTCTTAGCTGAATTTCTTTATTACATCCCTTATCTGTCGTTGTCAGGAAAGATATGTACTTAAACGAATTGGCTTGGTACAGACCTGTACGATTTATTTTGTTGTTCCATTTTGTCGAATGTAGCGTGTGTGCGACGGTGGCCACATCACGGGCAACAGTCGTGGCTGACTGGTTAAACTACATGAGTGAAGGGGGAGTATTTTCCCACTACTTTGAAATGCCCATCCCTACTGGAGGAAGACTGGGACGGTGAACAAGGCGGAAAAATCTATAAAGATCATGGGCTTGTAAAGCGAATCAGCAGAGTGCATGGCACACACGAGGTGTGTTCAGGACACAATAGTGAACACGGCTGGTCATCATGGAAGAGAATGAGACCTCACCATGCATCACCCTAAGTATCGGAAACTATATTGACTTATGCTAGCTACATGAAGTGGGATTAATATATATATATATATATATATATATATATATATATATATATATATATATATATATATATATATATATATATATATATATATTAATTATGGAGGCAAACATCATAAGCGTGGAGTAGGACCTCTAGTAAGACAAAATATGGAGAAGAACATTTATGGATTATGGGCTTATAAAGATAGAATTATATTAATCAAAATTAAAGCAACAACCTTTCGATATAGTAATTTTGCAGACTTATGCATCAGCAACAGGCTATAATGATAAACAGATGGTAGAATACTACCAAGACCTTAACTTAAAGTAGAGAAATCGTCAGAGGTCTTAATATTTATTGGAGATATGAATGTAAAAGTGGGGAAAATGATACATAAACATATTTTAGGTCTGCAAGGTATTGGAACCAGGAAGGAAAGAGGTGATAAGCTGATAACAATTTTGTGAGGAGAACCAGCTCATTGTTTGTAAAACTTTCTTTCAACATTCACCTAGGAAACGGTATACGTGAAAAAGTCCTGGAGATTGAAGTAGAGAACAGACTGATTATATTATGATTAGAAACTGATTTCCCCACAGTGTTGTGAATTCCAAAGCATATCTTGGTGCGACGTAAACTCAGATCACAACCCCGATGTCATAAAAATGCACATAAGATTTACAAAATTCTTTTCAAAAAGCATCAGGGGAATCTCAGAGAGACAAATTAGTTTTGAAGCAACTAGATATAGGTCAAGAGTGTCTGGTTAAAGTGAAAAATACACATGACAAGCTAATAGTTGAAAACATCGAACAATATCGGCATGAAAATCCAGAGAAGACAATCAGTACAAATTATGAATGTTTTAAAATTGATATACAGACATCAAATGCCAACTTACCACTGGGAGAAAAAAAAATCAAGTATAGATGATTGAAGAAATTATGAATAAAATGATTAAAATAATTTTTAAAAAGCAGAAAACACTACTGAGTGTGCGACAATAGATACAGAAATTGTAGCATGTGCAGAGTTGCTAAAGAGACATGGATTCTGGAGAAATGTAAAGAAATAGAGGAACTTAAAAGTAAATAATAACACACAAGAAGTGCATGTAAACATAAGAAAAATCACAAACGGGAGAGAACATTTAACAGGAAATAGTTGCTTCGGAGAAACAGATGGAGAATTTTAGTTGGTAAGAATGATATAATCAAAAGTTGGACTAAATACACGGAAGACCTATTTTAGGATATTAGAGGCATCCAACCAAAACTGTTTAATCTTCAAGATGGACCAAACATTTTTTAAAAATAAAGCTAAAACGGAACAATTATTAAAAATATGAGCATGGAAAATATATATGTCCTGACAAAATAACAACGGAAATGATAAAAACACTATTCAGCTTTGGCGCTGATAGCATCACTGAAATGTGTAATGATATTTATAATACTGGCTACATTCTAAAGGATTTGAAAACGTCATTTGTCATCACACTTCCCACCAATTAAAGGTCGTTGAGTGTAAAGATTATAGAACAGTTAACTTTAGGAGGCATATAACTAAAATCAATTCTTAAGTTAATACAAAAAATAATTCAAAGCAAAATAAATAATGAAGTGTCTGAGGAACAATTTGGAGTTAGGAAAAATAATGGCATTATGGTAGCCATAATTTGTTTAAAATATTTATGCATATTTTATAGATTACATCTAGCATGAGAATGGAGGTGGAGGCGGTAAATGCTGCTCTCTGGTGGCTAGAGAACAAGATACATGCACGCCCCTATTGTAACAGTCTCTGAAAGCATGCTGCGAAAGGTGAAGACAGGAATGCTTCGAGCAGAGTGGCAAGCTTCCCTGGGATGGTCAAGGGTAGTGAGCATACGTTGGATCTTTTATCCAGGCTATGCCGGCTTGGCGGGTAAGGAACAGAGATAGACTGTCTGGATCTGCAACTCTGGGTGATGAACTGATACATGACAAGGCGGATGGGGTTAAGACCCTTTGTGAACATGCAACGGAATCAATAGAGAAGCAAGATCATTATGGCTTGGAGAGAATGAGGCACCTGGGTGTAACCAGAGGGTCTGGCCGGCTCACTACACTCAGATGAGATGCAAGACGGACATTTAACCGGACTGTAAACGGTACCATCAGTATTGGAAGTTTGCCCTGGCTGCTATAGATAAGGACGGAGCACTCATGAGAATACCCTGAATGCTGTGATGTCAATTCTTGACTCAACTTAACTCATAGATTACAAGAAGACCTTTGACAGGGTGCAAAATGAAAAGCTAATTGCATGCCTACAAAATATAGAATTAGATGGAAAGGAAATCGCAATTATTAGTAACCTATACAAATAGCATCAGTTAGATATAACAACACCACCTCACCACAGATAGTAATAAAAAGAGGAGTATGGCAGGGACGTGCGTTATTCCCAAGCCTTTTCAACCTATTTACAGAAAATATTTTTAAACACGCCGAGAAATTGCCTGGACTGAGTATTAATGGATAAAAAAAAAAAAAAAATAGATTGGTGTATGACACAGTGCTACTAGCAGAAAGTGAGCAGCAGTTACAAAAACTAGTTGATCAAGTCAACAAGTGGAGTGCAGAATATGGTTAAAACACAACATTCGAGAAAGAAAAACTATAGTAAATAACAATGCAAAAGAGCGGCCAAAAGTGAACATCACAGAAAACGGAGAGCTTTTAAGACAAGTGACAAGTTTTTCCTATTTAGGACACATGGTAACAGTTTTTAAGTGAGTCCCATTTTGACCGCAGCCACAACCATCGATGGAAAACGTAAATGTGACTATGCAGCGTGATTGTGTGGTTTACTAGCTAGTTGTCTGCTATTTTTTCGCAGTGGAAATCTTGTTTGATGCTGCGTGTAAGTGATTTATAATGAGTTCAAAAATAAATACTCCCGCCGACTGCGAGTTTCGTGCTGTGATAGGTCTGTGATGGGTCTGTGTGTGTGTGTGCGTGCGTGCGTGCGTGTGTGTGTGTGCGTGGGCGCGGGCGCCTGTGCGTGTGTGTGTGTGTGTGTGTGTGTTTTGTTAGCAAAAAACAGGATTGCAGAAATTCACAGGCAACTCACTGGGGTTTTTGGGCCAGATGTTATGACTGATACTATAGTTAGCTAATGGTGTCGAATGATTCAGGAAGGGCAAACAAATATTGACGATGAAGATCGTAACGGTCGACCGAGTCTGGTGACAGACGATTTAGTCCAAGTAGTAAACCAAACAATTCAGGACAATTGTCGTTCCACAATTTTTGCGTTTTCTGTCCAATTTTCGGACACTTCGCGTTCACTGATTTACCACATTGTGACAGGAAACCTTGGATACGAAAAAATTGTATGGTATCCAAAACAAAAGACGTGGGTTGACGTCCTATGGAATTGTGCTTTTGCCCTATAATGGTCGACCACATGTCGCAAATGCAACTGTTCAGTTGTTGCAAATATTTCACTGGGAAATTGTTGATCACCAGCCCTACAGCCCCAATCTGGCGCCAGGTGATTACGACCTTTTCATACACCGGAAGAAGTGGCTGGCATTCCAGTGGTATGAAACTGGTGATGATCTGCAGACTGGTGTTAATGAATGGTTTAAGACACTAGCGGCAGAATTCTATGACATTGGAATTAAGAACTTGGTGCCACAACATCAAAGACGTGTTGAAGTCAGTGGTGGCTGTGTTGAGAAATAATGTAAATTTGAGGTTCATTTTCGGCTGCAATTATTCATTTATATATATATGATGTTATGGGGCGTCGCATGTCGACCCAGCCTAAAATAGGTACCAGGCTATCCTGGAAAAGTAAAGACGGCTGGGGTAGTATTGACCACATTTCCTACGAGTCCTGATTGTCTGTAAAAATAGAGCGCTCTTTCCGTATGCCCGACACGCCTAAAGGCGTGAAAAGGGATCTTTATTTTACTTTACTTTACTATATATGATATTGGGGCTGCGTGGTGTCTGCCTCGAGTGCTAGAGGTTACGGGTTCTATCCCCGGTAGGGGCTAGGATTTTTTCAAGTGAACTTGGACTTCTAGTAATTCCCCTCTGGTCTCTGGGTAGTGAGATCGGACTCCCGTGTGCATTGTTGGAAATTGAAAATAGTAACCTTACGGCACTGCCCTGGCAACATTTGGAGTCAACAATCTACCCAAAGTATCTCAGGATCTTCGCCGGTGTTTACAGAGCCTGTGCACTGTACTAAGCTTCTTCGGACTCAGACTTGAGTTAGAAAAAACAACGGAGCACTTATGGATTACTACCCGTGTGCCATGATGTTGATCCAATGTTCAAAACCTCAAACCTCAAAACTTATATATGATGTTGTGTTTTTAAATTTTATACCGGGACTTACTTAAAAAACACGTTTCGTATTTCTTTTCACGTGACGTTGAAATTGTGTCCCTCATTTCCTGGGGCTGCATTATCTTTCCCGCGATCAATACTATAACAAAAGCATGTCCAACGTTGTGATTACGGCCACCACACCATAGTCCTGGCATGCCTTGTATTATTGTTTGACTGTGTACATTGAATAAGGTCGCGTGACAGTGTCGGGTCTTAACACCTTGTTTATTGTATTGATAAGGTTCTTTTTTTTTTTTTACGCTACAGAGCTTACGCTTTCCAACATTCTAAAAATTTCTTTTTATTTCACCTGAATAATTATTTTAATACAAGCTGTACCCGGCCTCGAGTTGCTGTAGCCCAGAATGGTAAACTGGAAAAGAAAGAAAACAGGAAGCGCTCCTGTCTAATATGGTTAATATCAGTCACTGCACAGCTACAGAGAGAGTATGATATGCCGACTCTAGAACACGTAACATGTCAGTGAATGTCAATATTAGTACTAAAAAAAAGAATAGAATAAAGTGCACTGTTAGAGAGAGAGAGAGAAAAACATTATTTGTTTATCGAGGCTAAAGCATCTGTTGTGCTTGAACAGGTAAAAGTAAAGCTGGCTGCTATACCTCTAACTGACCAACAAACTGGCACCCAAAAAATGAAAATAGCTGAGGATTTGGTATTAAATTATAAATATTTAAGAAATGAGAACTATAAAATAAAGTTATAAGCTCTCTGAGCTAACAGTGTCCGTCATAACCCCGCTCCCACCCTCTTCCTCAATCATATCTCCCTCTCAGAATGATTGAACAATTATCACGTGGCGACATTGTTAAAATAAAAATAGTTAAGAAATGAGAACTTTAAAATAATGTTTTAAGCTCTCTCAGTTAACAGTGTCTGGCATCAACCCCCCCCCCCCCCTTTAAACACCCCCCATCCCCCGGTGACAACCATATCGTCCTCTTCGAAGTATGGTAAAGTCATTGCGTGACGAAATATTGTTGTTAAATTGTGCTTGGCATCCGTGTGTCTAAAATGGGTAGCATTAATCTGTACTGAGAAGTAAATGTGGCCAGTGTAACAGCTACCACATCACCCATCGAGTACCAGTGCTACTGCTACCAGTACCACCACCACCGTCACAAAAATAACAACAACAACACCAAACGGTCACTACTGTCTGTGCAGGTCATTGTAGCCAGAGGAGTTGGCGCCGCATGCTGTCGCCACGGTCTGTTTAGTTTAAATGTGCCCCCGACATAAAACTCCATCACCTAACCTGTGGTGGAACCCACAGTAATATTCCGTGATTGAAAAAATGTACACTATACTCACAAATAGCTGTAATAAAGACCCGCACCCGTCATCTCTCTCCCCTCCGAAGGGACGATTTTTAATTAACCTTGGCATCCGTGTCGACCCAAACCAAACTGGACCCTAAGCTGTCTTAGTTAACATTTTTTGTTTCAACCAATAGTTTTTGATCTAGTGAAACGTCGGGGGGAGGCTTATTTGGACTTTACTGAAATTGAATGTCTTTGGGGGGTAAGGTGCAGATATCGCAACCTTGCTGTAAACCACAACACAACGTGCCAACCGCCCCTTTAGGGGACAAAGAAAAATTAGCACCTAGCGGGGAAACGAACTCCGGTCATCCGCGTGAAGGGCGGATTACTTAAAACTCTACTATCGAAGACTGAAGACTTTACGTAAGATGTTGCAGCCTAGCTGTAAACCACAACACAACGTGCCAACCCCCCTCTCAAGGGCGAACAAATATTACCCATGACATGAACATTAAGCATCACGTCGCGGCTATCACAGGCTAGCTGTAAACCCCAAAATCGAGCGGAAAAAAGGTGTAGATATTGCATCCTAGCTGTAAACCACAACAAAACGTGGCAGCAACCCAGTTAGGGGCCGAAAAAATTATATCACACAGAAAGGAATAGAACGCCTATCACCCGTGTGAAAGGCAAAATGCTTACAACTAACAACGATTCAAGCATTTAGTAGAAATGAAATTATATAATAATGTGAAGTTCAGTGTAACACAGACAGTCAAAGGTGGCCAGTCAACTAAAAACAAATCCAGGCCGGCAACAAAACCACTAATCAAATGATCGTTGCTTGAGCTACGTCATTCGTGGTTTGTGCAAAACTCATACATACAAACACACGTGGTGTCTAAAGCAACGTTGTGTGAAAATTTGAAAGCGACCGGTAAAGAAATGTTGGACATTGATCCTGGGGAAAAAGGCATCTATTCGCAGTCCTGCTCAGCAGTCGAAGGTGGTCTTCTTCTTCTTCTTCTTCTTCTTCTTCTTCTTCTTCTTCTTCTTCTTCTTCTTCTTCTTCTTCTTCTTCTTCTTCTTCTTCTTCTTCTTCTTCTTCTCTTCCACCTTGTACCTCATCGAAGTGTCGGGGGGAGATGTAATGTTCGTTGATGAGCTCTGTCAAGAGCACTATTAAGACTGATGTTAATTTCTGTAAGGCTGTTCTTAATGCCATCACTCCATCTTTTCCGAGGTCTTCCACTCGCTTTATACCCGTTGTAACGTTTTAGTGTGGCTCGCTGTGGCAGATAGTACCAGGGCATTCTTGTTAGGTGTCCAAACCATTTCATTTGTTGTTCTTTGATGACCTGTAAGACTGGCTTTATTCCTAGCATTCGTCTGATTTCATGATTTTGTATTCTGTCTTTCCTTGAAACTCCTACAGCTCTTCTACGGCATTTTATCTCTGTTGTCACAATTTTACGTTCATTGGAGGATGTAAGTGTCCACGTTTGGCACTGATAGCATAGTATTGGCCAAAAAATAGTTATGATAAGATTCACTTGAGTACTCTGAGGTATCTGCTTGTGTGTCAACAGGGGAGATAGTTGACCCATTACTTGATTAGCTTTGGCACATCTGGAGCTAATTTCTCTGTCCAGGAAGGTGGTCAATTAACTAAAAAAAAAAAATCTGGGCCGGCAATGAAATAAATAATGATTTGACCGTTTCTGGAGCTACGTCGTTTTTGGTTTGTGCGACTTTTTGACATAAAAACAGATTTTGGGTCAAAGGCAACGTTGTGTGAAAAATTGAAAGCAATCGGTTCAGTAGTGTCCGTGTCTATAGTTAACAAACTCGGAAAATTAACATTTTTGTTAATATAGATAGCCAATAAAGCACAAATAAAGACGACTGTTTACTTCAGTTATTGTGTCCTCTCGGTGTGATTTAAAGTGACAGTGATTGTGTTGTGAATCAGTCATGATTGCCTGGTAGTCGACAGTCTAAGATAATTAAGAGAATCGTCTACTGCGACTTACGTGCACAGTAAAGAAAATGCGTCATATACCCTATCTGTAACACGATAACACAATTCATGTCATGTGTATGCCTGTCTATGTGTGTGTGTGTGTGTGTGTGTGTGTGTGTGTGTGTGTGTGTGTGTTGTGTGTGTGCATAACAAGAACAAAATCGTGTGTGTGTGTTTGTTTATAAATGTGTGTTTGTGTGTGAGCAGGAGAGCAATGAGCTAACAGTAAGATTAATATTATAAGTGACTGCCGATACTTTTCCATATTTCCAATGATCTGTTATCATGCTCTACATCATTTGTGACTTGCTGGTATATTTGCGCGTCTCCAGTAATGTAACGCAGATGTCTACAATCATTTAAACAAATAGTTTATGAGTGAGACGCAAAAGTCACAGCTAGAGTTGTGTAACTTTTCTTTAAATATCCCTACAAGGAAAAATGTGTCGGTTACATTTCGTAACGTTAAATTCAGTTATCGAGCACACAAATGAGTTCTCAGAAAAATTTGATACTGTTGAAGCTGGTTTAGGTTGGTGTATGGCACATCTATGAACAAAAGGCACTATAAAATGTGGCGACCATCGAACAATAAGTCTTACAAGTCGTAATAAAGATGTTGCTGAGGATAATTGTGAAACGAATAAGAACACAAATTAGTGAAGAATAATGTGGATTTGTAAAAGGAACAGTAGATATCCCCAGGACCGTCTGAAAGAGCTACACAAGTACAAACCGATTAGTACTAGTGCTTCTTTGATTATAAGTAAACATTTCACAGCGAAATATGAAGAAATCATCGAATTACTAGCGAAACTAAACTTGATGGAAACGATCTACGAATATAGAAAACTATGTATTGACAGCAAACAACAGCTATACAAATTAACAACAATTTGGGAACATTTCAGAGCATAAAGAGGGGCCCACAGCAAGGATGTATACTAGAATCTAATGTATTTTTATTATACGGGGAATATATAATGCTACCTAAAATGGATATGCTAGAAATTGTGGTTGGTGGTCATAACATAAACGATCTAGGTTATACTGACTACACTGTCTTGATAACGACAACTCCGAAAGAACTACAGGGACTGATAGATACAGTGGTAGCAGACAGTGATAAAATGGACCTCAGCTTTGAATAATGGGAAGTGATGTTAATATCAGAGACACGAATTGTTCATAAAAATGAAAGGCGTTACTTTAGGACATGTACATACACTTTGGTAATAAGGCATATGGGTAAATTCTGATAGAAGCTGTATCACAGACATAATTAAGAACCTAATAGGGCAGACTAATACTGCATTTGTACAATAATTTCATGTCACTGGAGGCTAGAATGTCTGCATGTCATGGAGAGTCAGTTGTAGCATGTGGCTGACAATCATAGAGGAGGCTAGAATGTCTGCATGTCATGGAGAGTCAGTTGTAGCATGTGGCTGACAATCATAGAGGAGGCTAGAATGTCTGCATGTCATGGAGAGTCAGTTGTAGCATGTGGCTGACAATCATAGAGGAGGCTAGAATGTCTGCATGTCATGGAGAGTCAGTTGTAGCATGTGGCTGACAATCATAGAGGAGGCTAGAATGTCTGCATGTCATGGAGAGTCAGTTGTAGCATGTGGCTGACAATCATAGAGGAGGCTAGAATGTCTGCATGTCATGGAGAGTCAGTTGTAGCATGTGGCTGACAATCATAGACGAAGACGATTAATAAACAAGCCAAACAATTTCCTGTGGCCTCGGAAATGTAGTTTTTACAGAACTCTTTTAATCTATCTTTTACAGCCGGAATGAGCTATCCACATATTTAGAGCGAGGTGATGTCTCGAGGACAACTTATCACAAACATAAGATTTTATTTTGGGGTAGGAGAGGAGAGTGGAGGGGGTCATCTGAATATTTTGTTATCACTGCGCAGATCTATGGAGGAAAAGACAAGAGAAAGTCAACGCAAGATGATTCTTGACAGACTTTTGTCAATACATGAAGGTGTGTCAGCAAACAAACTGATACAAGCTACTGAAGATAGCAGATTGTGGAGAAACATGATGGCACACGCAAGTCGGCAAGGAATTTTTTGATGATGATGAAAGTATATTTTTAACATTCCATGTAATAGCTATGCAGCAGAGACTATTTTCGTCCCCCCTCTAATTATCCTTACCTTCAGACTGAAGTGCATTATCTCCAGTAATGAAGTTTGCCAGTGATTGTACCGACTCAAGATGAGTAATCCAGCAATAAAACATAAACATCGCAAATGTTTTCTTCAGACCCATCTTGCGGGGACAATCTTCAGACACAAGTGTGTTAATAAGGTACTTTCACACTGATCATAGAACCCCGGCAGTTGTTTATTTATCGCAGTTAAACAATCAAGGCACTACCTTCCATATTAAACTTTGTTAACCGCATTGTCGAGGCCTTGCCAATATCTAAAATTTAATAAACACTAAAGTAAATTAACTATGTATATACATACATGAAAACCAGTTCAACATCATTTTAAATTTTGAACTCGTAACCCCGGATAAATAAATACAGCCTTTTCAAATATCACACTGGGTTATTTGTCATTAATAAAATATATATCTTCAATACATAGATTAAATAAGGAAGTGAACCAGAGTGCCACTACATATTGTGTCCCCCGCGTGACACGCCTTGCTAGCCATCCCATTAACGATCAGGAGTTGTGCTTTACAGTACTGCGACATTATACATATTAAATCAGTTGACGTCATCGCCAGAATGCAAGCATGAAGCCTATAAACATTTTATGCGAGATGTCTTAATCGATGATCACAGAAAGTGATTTGTCACGAGCATTTCTGCAAATACGTTCATGTCTGTGTGAATTCATAAGTATATAGTTATCACTTGTAACACGATGCATCATTCAGTTAGCAAGTTTATTGTTTTCTTCTGAAAGAACGCAGTGATTAGAAAAGATTATCGTCACAGCACTCCGGACAGATCTATAGAGACTCCGATCTCCTCCTCAAAAGCTCCACAAGTGTAACACGACTGATGACGCCTGTTCTGTGTTGGTCAATGAAACGTCTTGTCCCCTTAGTGAAATGTTCATTTCTTGCAGCTCCAGACTGCACCCCTGTGTCCATCAGTCTAGACAGGGATACGGAATCATGTCCTTTTGCGTGCTCCTCGGTACGGTAACATGGCATTGATAACATCACTTTTGTCCAGTACTGGACCAGCCATAGCAACCGCAATGTCAGCAAGATAGTATGCACGCTCGTTTCCTTGATCACCCGAATAACCTGGCACAAAGATGAAAGGTTTGGACAGATATTCATGAAGTGCTTAGTGTTTCAATCCATTCTTGCCTGATAAATACAGCTTAGATTTTTTTAAGCATATTTAATCGATCCACTAAGAATACATACGTGTGTGAACTTTTGGGTACCAAGCCATGCTAAAGCCCTTGTTACAGCCATAGTTTCCATTGTAAGGCTACTAGTTGTAACAGCAAAGGCACCATTTATCTCCTTGATGATTTCCCCCCTTGAGCTTACTGTAAATGCCCACGCACTTCGCTTGTCCCTAATTACTGACCCATCTGTGTAAACTATAGCATCACCTTCATCTGTGTTTTCGTCAGTCAGTGTTCTGACTAAAGTGTCAACAATGCCAGGAATCAGCTCTCTACAGCTTCTATCAAGTATGATATGGACTCTAATATTAATGTTTGGAGAGGGAGGCAGAATTATCCATTCAATTCCAAAATAATGTCAGTAAGGCGGCAAACATGTTCAATGGCAGCCTCAGCCCGACCCGTCCAGGATTTGCTTCATTTAAGTCTACTCTATGTTTGCTTGAATATTTCCTCATAAAGTGGGTGTCGATTGTCTGACTTCACATTGAAGAAAGCAACAGCCCTGGATAGCTTGATTCTATAACCAATTTCGTCCTTTTTAGGACGAAATTTTTTGTCATTTGAAGCCCTACTCTGGCTTTTGCCAGGGGCCGCAATATAGGCAGGCCATACATATGGCCAAATGTCTGAACGCGGTTTCTGGGACCTCTCCACGGCGATCCTCATCCGCATGGTGGCACTTTGTGTCATCGGGTGTTTATCGCTTGTGTGATGTCTTGGTGGGGTAGAAAGTCAGGTCAGGTCAGCTTGATTCTGTTTCCCATTGTGGAGAAATCCAAGAGGTATTGCATGGATGGATGTACAGGAGGTGTCTCTAGTGCATCCAAGAATAATACGCATTGACTCGTTTTCAATTTGTTCCAGTCTGTTCATGTGTGTGGTGCTGAGTGTCGCGATGGCCAAGACATATTCAATGGTGGAGAGAACTGAGTGAGTGAGTGACTTTCTACTCCACTAGGACATCAGACAAGCGATAAACACCCGATGACACAAAGTGCCACCATGCGGATGAGGGTCGCCGTGGAGAGGTCCCAGAAACCGCGTTCAGACATTTGGCCATATTTATGGCCTGCCTATATTGCGGCCCCTGGCAAAAGCCAGAGTGGGGCTTCAAATAACGAAAAATTACGTCCTAAAAAGATTTCATGGAATCATATCTCCACATCAGTGCCACAGAGTTTGCTATAGGCATTGTTGTTTTGGAAAGGTGATTATTTAATGAGAACCAGGTGACTGTCGCTTTTGATGGATGAATTGTTGCCCCTGAGGTGTTGCACCAGGATGATATGGGATCTAATTGCTGTTGTAGATCGGAAACAATGTCATCTCTGTTCCTGCCCTGTCGGTACACAAGGATGTCATCCGCATATGATAGAGTTCTTCCTCTGCCACTCAGTTGTTCTCCTGTGATCTTGACTGTGTAAATATTGAAGGGGATAGGAGACAACGGAGAACCCTGTGGCAAACCAGGGTGTATTGTTATCGGCTCAGAAGACCAACTTTCACATCGAAGCACGACCTTCCTTTGGAGAAGTGCAGCAGATATCCATCGAATGGGGATGTTGAGTTCAATTAACTGACTCATTAGTTGATGAAACATTGGTGGAAAGGAACTTTGTTGTATGCATCCTCCAGATCTATGGCGACTGTACGTTTTAAATCTAGCTTGAAAACCTTCAAATATGTCATGTGCAAAGACGGCAGCATCACACCATGTCTCCGTGTTTTGTCTGTATCCTCCAATTGTGGAGGTTAGAAACTGATGTATTTCAAGACGGCTTGCCAGTCTTCTCGCTGTTATTTTTTCCAATGTTTTGCCTAATGTGTTCTGCATCGTAGAGATTCTATAGCCATTTATGTGCGTGGTGTTTTTGCCAGGTCTTTCTAGCGGAATCAAATAGCTATGCAGCCAGGTTTCTGAGATGGTACCATTACAGATGCTGTCATTGTAGGCTTTACATAGGACCTCCATGGATTTTGTGGGCAGCTTGGCCATGTCTTCATAATAAATGCCATCAGGGCCAGGAGCAGACTTTTTTGATGTTTTGATGATGTTCTTAATTTCAGCGACCGTAATTAGCTGATCATCTTTAATGCCTGTACCGGCACATGTGGCTGCATGTACAATATTAAGTGTGCTCATGTAAATGTGTCAGTTGTTACAACATATCTTTCTATTTCCAAAAAAGAAGATTTTTTTTTTTTTTTCATTTTACCTCGTCTTTTCTAACAGCATTCGTTCATAAATAGTCTTCAGAATGTCACATTCTTCCAGTTCACGTGTTCCTGTAGCTATCGCCTTTGTAACCAGAAAATCCGATCTTTCATTTCCTCGTACTCCTTCATTTTCCTGAAAATATATCAACGTGAATCTCTGTAGTATTAGTGCTTGGTGTACAAATCATGCCACGTTCGTAAATTGTCAACCTTTCGCAGTACCGACTAAGAATCAGGGATAATAATTCCTATGGTTACTCTGTTTTCTGCTACCTACTTCAGAGCTGCAGTGATTGCCTTCAACTCCTCGGAATTCTTAAAGTTTTAGATTTTGAAAAAAAAAAAAAAAAATAACAGTTGGTTTGGTCACGATCTCTTCATTATTTCTATCTGAAAATCTACAGCCAGATCTTTTCATCTCTCATTTGTTGCACCGTTTATTCCACCATATCGCTACAAAACTCTTTATATGCTCCTCCTAATTTGATAGTGACTTGATGGAAAGTGCGGTTGTGTGTGTTCCACATCCATTCCTGCTCCCTATGTATTTGCTCGACGGAGGCCACCAGCCAGATGGTATCTTCAGCCAGAACCATCCATGACCTTCCTCTGTTCAAGCGGTCTCTAAATTCTCTCAGACTGTCATGCAGAAGAACTCGCATAAAAGCATTGGCTTGTGCCGGTAACAGTCTAGACTTTGCCGTTGCCAGCCAGAGCGTACATTTCGTGGTTTTAATGGGTGTTTGTGCAACTCAAGACAATTCTCATGTTTGGTAACATGGCCTTTATTTCTATGTTTGAAATCACTGTCTTCGTCCAGCAATTTGCTTTTTATATGTTGCAAGGTAATGATTCTGTAATTGCTGAGCCGTGAGTGATCCCGGTCTCGCTGTGGACGTGGTTTAAGATAACTATGTAACTAGCTGCCCGGCTCGTCAGCGTAGTTGATTAAAGCTAACTTCGCGGCGACCGAGTGACGAACTTATTGTGGTCCGGGTTTTACGCCCGGGGCAGGCAGAAAAGTCACATTTCTCCCAGATTTACGGTACCTATCAAGGAATCAATGCCAAAAGGCTGCGGTATCCATAATACCGAGCCACAGGATTTACAACTCATGGTTTCTGGATAATTTAAAAAAAAATGTAACCAGCCATCTGGTATGTTTACCGTTTGGATATTACAGAGCTATACCAAAATTAACCTCCAATTGGCTGGTAAAATAAACGGCTTGCCATAGCGATAACGTTCTTTTACTTGGCTCATTCACTAGTCTTTTAGCTGACCACACGTCGACCTATAGTTGAACTTTTTCCGTAGTTCATGAATCGGGAACAAATCAGCAGGACACTGTTATCGCCTTTCCCACCAGCTTTAAATTCATGGCCTGATTGCTTTTTTTTTTTTTTTTTGGTTGCTAAAATTTTTGCCGTACTTTTGTGTGGACTTGTTTGGAGATTGCGTATGTATCCACCGTTTTGAATGTTCTTTCGTCTCTGCATTTAAGTGAACCCACGTCTCGTCCCAAGTCACCATTTTGTCGAGAAATACATCTTCATATTCTCAGTAGCAGAGAAGGAACCTGGGCTTAGTGAACGTCATGGAGTTGCTTTGGTACCAACCGTAAACAGCTTTTTAGGTGACTAACCTCTCTGTGCCAGTTATAAACAGACTAGTCCTGGTAATGTGCGGACATTCTGTAAAAACAAAATATATGAAATTGTGAAACGGCGCTTTTCCACTAAGTCTTGGTCGGCTTTTTGAATGAGCTCATCTGTCACACATTAGTATCATCCTTATCCACCCTCGTGATGCAAATCTTTACGCCCTTCTCTGAATTTTTGGCAATAATTCCCCATAGAACTGTCACTCATAACGTTATTACTGTACACACGATAAATTGCGACGATGAACCTCAGTGGAATTTGGATCTTCAGCTTTGTCCATGGTGTTCTGAGAATCTTTCTATAGTATTTCAGCTCAAAAGCCCCTATTTTCTTTCTTAAGGACTGGGATATAGTACACGACTCATATAAATGCTACAAGGAAGATGCATGCTCTCACAGTTTAGACTTTGATTTCCTTGCTGGTGTTTCACCGTAGACTTTTACTGGTGTTCAATCTTTGTATTGATATGGCCGTCCTCCTTTTGACTTCTGTAAAACAGTCTCCATTGCTATTTATAAGCATGGATGTTCAAAGTTTGTGATATTTTTAATTTCTTCGTCATTTATTGTTATATTTGGGTGACAGACAGTTTTGTCTGTGGACTTTATGTTTGTTTTCTTTCAATTCAAGAAACTGTTTTGATCATTACTGTGTTTTCAAACAGACAGGGATAAATGTTCTTTTCCCTATACATTGTTCGAAGAGGGGACTATATCATCTGCATAGCGAAGTTTCGGAATAGGGTTGCCACCAGTTATGAGCGGTACCTAACTGTGACAAGTCTGTTCATTTATTACATTTCTCATTATGTTTTCTGCAAATATATTAATATACGTATATATCGTCGTTAGGTAGCAGGTCCCTTGCAGAACGTCGCTCTCATCACAGTCTGCCTGTAAGAAACCACCAGTTCTCCATGTCCAAGAATTCACTTATATCTCCCAACTCATTGTTGGGCGGCCCCTGACCTCCCACCTAGCATCATATATCTTAAGGCACAATAATGACATCCCAGATCACTTTAAATATCTGCAATTATAGACTTCCCAATATAGTTGCTACAATTGTTCGTAAGTACACTTAAAATATATTGAACTTGACACTCTATACTCTTACAGTCTTTTACAATAACACATAAGCTATGCAATGCTGAATAATAAAACATAATTGATAGGCATAAACAGCCATTACTGAAATAGTCAAACCTATATATTTCACAATTTTAATCCGTATGGGTTTAACACGATATTGTTGTTTAAATTACTGCTACTACCTATGACTTCCATGCTAACGCAAGCAGGCATATATCGTGTTTGCAAGAGGTCTCATTGTCTATGAACATCGGGCTACATGTATCCTACTGTATCTCAGTGTCCTGGATTAGCCAAGACATGATTTTGCATTGCAGAAAACTCTAATCATATCGACATCTCTGCTTTCTCTCACAGAAAACTTCATCGATTGGTTCAGTGATGCAGCCTGATATGAAATGGTTTCATGTCTGGCATGTAGACTGATTTAATGTAGTAATACATCAATACCCGGAGTCGCCGTGGCGTAGCGGTTAGACGCTCGCGTGCGGATCGGAAGGTCGAATGACTTTTTTTAAATTATGACCTTGACTTCCAGGTCGACCCAGCCTTATGTGGGTACCGGGTGCGGTCCTGGAGAGTAAATTCGGCCTGCTGGATGCTGACCACATCATCCATTTTGTGCCAGTTGGTCTATAAAAATATAGGTCTAGCGCTATATTCTCTATACGCCTAAAGACGTGGAAAAGAGACCTTGCCATTTTTACTTTAACATTAATACCAAATATCCGCCCACAAATACATTTTGTTTTTACTTTATGTTTGGTTTTACCTAACTTGCCGAAGTCTGCTAAATTTTACAGCTATAAAGGCTGAAATATGCCGATACAAGAACGAACTAAATGCGACTATGCCTAAACATAACCCAGCAGCAGACACTTTTAAGAACACGAACAGTCATCAAACATCATAATCGATAGGGAGACCAGAAATATTCTGCGGCCGTGGACTTAAAAGTTTGAACACTTAATTTTTCACTCATTACCGACAAATGTAGGAAGTAGAAATTGCATTGGTAAGTCCGACATGTGAAGTGATTTCAACTATGCGGGTTTGCTTGTCCACACGAATGTCTCATCTTGACAAGTATAATATCACTGGTGTCGTTATGATTCATTTACGGAAGCTTTAACTTATTACCGCATTCGCAAGTTGACAGAGTTATATGCACATACCTCTCTTGCAACCCTGTGCTCGTAAAATTTGCACAATCTTTACAAGAACTTTTAGACAAAAAAACGGTCAGTTCAGTCACTTAAGTCATGTCCTAAAAATGAAGATTGGCTGCAGCAGATTCCGGACATGCTCTGAATAGTACGATTTAAATTTGCGACAGGCCTAGGAAGCTGAAAATTGATTTATTATCGCTACAGAGGATACATTAAGATATAAACGGACAGTTTCGGGACCATGAGATACAAGTTAAGAACTCATATCCCAACACTCAGGACAATCTCACAAGTGCTTCATCTCCATCATCAGCTGAAGCGAAGAGTTACTTTTCGGACGGTGCCAGTAACAGTCTGATTGTATGGCTGTCTCGTCCATGCCCTGGCCGTTGAACTGCATGCCACTCCTCGCTGCACAATTCTCTTCAGACCGTGAAGTCTGTTTGTTCCGTCGCTCTGTTTACTCGCTCCCAGAGGGCGGTTTCAACCGCTAGTTTATCTTGCATCGATGTACCACCAAGTGATGCAGAACGGCCAATATGTCTGCCTTTTCAAAGGACTACGAGAAACAAAAAATACAAGATTGCAGATCTTAACATCGCAGGGCTACGAAAAAATAACATAACAGATAAGCGCATAAAACTGGAAAGAATAAAAATCAAATTAATGGGACTAGCTAACATAACACTCAGTGAAAATGTTAACCAAAAAGGTACACATAGACTATTTATTAACATATGCAGGACAAAAACATGGAAGAATATAGTTGGTCTCTTGGTGCCTTCTCTATCAGCATGACGATGGGGGTGACACAAGATTTCTTGTGGCTTTCGTGTGTATGTGTGCTGGGCGATTCTTTGAGCAATATCAGTTGGTAAATTGGCAGACTGTAAGCATAGTAACAATGTCAAGCCTATTGATCAGGCCGACATAATTGATGTCTTTAAAGACAGGACGATGTGCGATTATAGGAGCAGTGCATACTCATCGCAGCTAAGAAAGCAAGAATCAGGAGTATATATTAGCAGTCAGTCATGAAAGGCAAACCGAAAGTACGAGAAGTCTTGTCAACCAGCAAAAGACTGGCACTATTAATCGTGAGAGGCTGATTTGTTTATGTTGAACGGGAAATGTGAGTGTCTGGGGGCGTGACTGTAGTGGCGTGTTTGTGTTGGGTGGGAAGTGAGAGTGTCTATGAACGTGATTGTAGTGGCGTGTTTGTGTTGAGTTGGAAGTGAGAGTGTCTATGAACGTGATTGTAGTAACTCATAACTCAACCTGAGGCCGTGGATACCACCATTTACGTAGCACAAATCAATGCTGAACTGAACTGAATTTCTACCCCACCAGGACATCACACAAGCGATAAACACCCGATGACACAAAGTGCCACCATGTGGATGAGGATCGCCGTGGAGAGTTCCCAGAAACCGCGTTCAGACATTTGGCCATATATATGGCCTGCCTATATTGTGGCCCCTGGCAAAAGCCAGAGTAGGGCTTCAAATGACGAAAAATTTCGTCCCAAAAAGGACGAAATCAAGTATGTATATATAAAATCAATGCTTGTACTAAATGCCTCTTCTAAACGCGAGGCTGAAAGTCAGAAGGGATCTAGAGAAAATTCCAAGGAGACTATCTAAACCAGTGTTTGCCCCTTCTGCAAGGAGCTGCTTTAGCCACATTGGGGTACAAACGAACAAAATTGTTTTTCAAAGGGTTACAAATTGGGCACGCAGGCCCTTCTGACATTTGACCCTTCTAAGCTCTCATTTTTCAGAGTACCAATGCCTGTTATCAATAATGCATGTTATGGATGTAAAAAAGAAATATACATTATGAAATAATGTATACACACATCATGAGTACACATTCTTATACACTCAAACACACACACACACACACACACACACACACACACACACTTATACATACTCTTTCATTTTCATACATGCACACTCATATACAGACATACTTAATACATACATACATGCCTCAACATACACGCATCTACATACATACACAAACATAAAACACACACTCATCTATATTAATAAAAATGTTAATTTTCCGATGTTGTTGTTTAAAAACTCGGAAACTACTGAACCCATTGCTTTCAAATTTGCACACAACGTTGCCTTTGACTCAAAGCGTGATTTTTTTGTCAGAAAATCGCACAAACCACTAACGACGTAGCTCAAACAACGGTCAAATCAATATTTGTTTCGTTGTCGGCCCGGATTTGATTTTAGTTAATTAGCCATATTTGACTGCTAAACTCTTATTGAACTTTGCATTATTATATAATTTCATTTCCACTATCTGCTTGAGTGTTTGGTAGCGTAGTTGGTAGCTCTTCTGCCTATCATGCGGGTGACCCGCGTTCGATTGCTCGCAAGGGGATATACTTTTTTAGCCCTTAACTGGGCGGCTGGCACGTTGTGTTGTGGTTTATGGCTAGGCTGCAACATCTACGCCTTTTTCGGTTTTGGGGTTTACAGCTAGCCTGCAACAGCGGCGACGTGATGCTAAGTGGTTATGTCACGGGTAATCTTCGTTCGCCCTCGAGAGGGCCGTTGGCACGTTGTTTTGTGGTTTACAGCTAGGCTGCGATATCTGACCTAAAACTCTTCAGTGGTCGGTAGTATAGTTGTAAGTATGTCATCCTTCACCCGTGCTCGATTCCCCTCTGGGTGATAATTGTTCTTTTCCCCTTAGAGTGGTGGTTGCCACGTTGTGTTGTGGTTTACAGCTAGGCTGCGATATCTGCGCCTTTCGCCCAAAGACATCCGATTTCATTTAAGTCCCAATTAGCCTGCTTCTCGATCAAAAACTATTCGGCGATGACAGAAACTGTTAACTAAGACGGCTTGCAGTCCAGTTTAGTCTGGGTGGAGAGGAGAGGTAGAGATGATGACGGGTATTTTTCTCCGCTATTCGTGAGTATAGTGTACATTTTTCACTGTGGGTTCCATAACTGGTTACGTAATATGGTGTTTTTTTTTCCTATGTCGGGGGCAAAATTAAACTAAATAGTCCGTGGCGACAGCATGCGGCGCTAACTGCTCTTTGCTATACCGACCTACACAGACTGTAGTGACAGATTTTGTTGTTTTTGTTGTTGTTGCATTGATGGTGGTGGTGGTGGTGGTAGTGGTTGCAGTAGTACTGGTACTGGATGGGTGATGTGGTAGCTGTTACACTGGCTACATTTACTTCTCTGTTCAGGCTAATGCTACCTATTTGAAGTCTGGGTGGACACGGAGCCAAGCTTAATTTAGTTACAATATTTCGCTACACGGTGACTTTCTCAACCTACGGAGAAGATGATATGATTGGGGGAGGGGGAGGGGGGTTATGCCAAACACAGTTAGCTGAGA